>MJUT01000725.1:680751-768253 GCA_002080005.1 Gigantidas platifrons
GACTTAGTTTAACATTGGACCCTATGGGA
This sequence comes from Gigantidas platifrons, assembly GCA_002080005.1. NCBI lineage: Eukaryota > Metazoa > Mollusca > Bivalvia > Mytilida > Modiolidae > Gigantidas > Gigantidas platifrons. The sequence goes on from MJUT01000725.1 coordinate 680,781, forward strand.
ATTTCACATTTTCATCTTTTTTTCTGAAACCACAAAACAGATTTGAACCAAACTTGGCAGAAATGTTCATTGGATGGTCATATACAAGATGTTTCTTTTTGGCGATGATCGGAAATCCAACATGGCTGCCAGGGCCCATAATGTGTTCTGATTGGTCGAAATTTTAAAAATCTTCTTGTTAGAAACCACTAAGCCAATTAAATTGTGACTTTGCAGGAATGATCATTGGGTGGTCCTGTACTAAACTTGTGAATCGTTTGCTGATTGGAAATTCAAGATGGCCGCCATGACTCGACTTAGTTTTAACAAAGGGCCCTATGGAAAAAATGTTTAAAATCTTCTCTGAAACCAGCAAGTCAATTTAAGGCAAACATGGCATGAATGGTCCTTAGGTGGTCAACTTTCAAAATTATGTCCTGTGAGCCTGACCTCCATCCAAGATGGCAGCCGTCAGCAGACATAGTTTTAACATAGAACCCTATGGGAAAATTGTTTAAAAGTCTTCTCCTCTGAAACCAGTCAGCCAATTTAAGGCAAACATGACATGGATGGTCCTTGGGTAGTATACTTTTAAAATTGTGTCCAGTGACCACGACCTCCATCCAAGATGGTTGCCATGAACAGACATAGTCTTAACATAGAACCCTATGGGATTTGAATAGTAACTTAGATGTATTCGGCATGCAGACATTCTTAAGAGGACTTATTTATATCAGGTGAGCGATACAGGTTAACCTGAGCCTCTAGTTTAGTTAGCTTTCTTAATACTATAAGTTGAAGGTTAGTAGTTGGTGAGGTCTAGACAATCCAGACCACTTATAATGAAATCAGTTATATTTTACAGATTATCTAGTCTTCTTGAGTATATAGGGGCTGTCGTGGTCGTGATCGTATGGTAGATGAATTTACAACTACATATGTAATCAGTGCCTATTGCCACTAACATTGTGAGTTTGAAACCCACACAACATTTTGTGATAAGGCTTGTGGCAGGTCAGTGGTTTTTTCCAGGTACTCTTAGTTTCCTCCACCAATAAATCTGACTGCCACAATATAACTGAAATATTGTTGAAAGTGGTGTTAAGCACCAATAACCCTAACCCTTGAGTATATATCAGGACTGATTATACTGAAGTTTGGTTGTAATGAACAAATTTCATGTCGCCCTTAAATTTTATTATAATTGACCTAGATTATGATTATTTTAAGGTACACACTCACTAGAGGGTAAGTTATATTCACATGAAAAAGGATAGCTATTTATTTAGCCTTGCATATAAGCAGACAGTCTGCACCAAAAACCACTAGCCCTATGCCCCTGTCTAGTATTAATTGGTTCGGGCTTGTAAAATTTGCATAGAATTTGCTTAATCAAATAGAAAAAAATCTTCTAAAATGCTGTTCGGGCTAGTTTGTCAATATGTTTTTGGCACAGACAGCAGATGCCAGCAAATATACAGGGATCTGTAGATCACAAGACATATCTTAAAGTCTTAGAGATTCTAATTTATCTTGTTAAATGCTTAGCTTGGGTTACTTATTAATTGGGAGATCTGTTTTAACAGTCTTCGCGCTAACCCACTTGCCCGAAGCACAGGACAAGTAAAACTGGATTCAAATGTTTGAATTTATAGAATTTTTTTTCTAAATTTGGCTTTCGAGCAAGTAGGTGAAAAAAATTAAGGCAAAGCCTTTAAAATTCTGTATATACTCCACTGTGGATGCTTAAAAGAAATACACAGTACCTCATTGTACCTCTGCTTTAATTATCAGCACTTCATACATTTCATTGATGTTAACATTCAATGAAAGCCCATGTAATTGCTAATAAGCATGTCCACCATGTACATTTTCAAAATGTGTTATGAAATCTATTATCCTCAGAAAATGGGACCAAATTGAAATTAACGACCTGACACTCCATTTACATTGTTGGGGTCTGACACTAATTATAGAGTAAAGAGTCGTCATAAATAAAGACACTACTCACAAGAAAATTTAATAATGGAAATGTTCTTGGTATTCATTACTATATCTGGGAGATTTTATTGAATTAAACAAGCCACATTTAAAATACATAAAGACTTCTTAATGCATATTATCTAGTAAATGCTCATTGTATGGATTCAAGCGAGTGGCAATCAGCCGAATTAACTTTTGTAAATTGCGCTATTCTATAAGCACCTTTATATTATAATGAAAAAGGTCACCACTGGCTGAACGAAGTCAGATTATCTTCACGACGGCTTAAAGTGGTCAATTATTGTAGAGAAATTAGATTAAGAGAATATTAGAGATTTACTTCATGCACAGGAGATTTGACTTTTAATCAATTTATACAATGAAATGTCATAATTTAATATTACATGACCTGTAACTATATTCCCTCTAGATAAGATATAGAAAATCAAAAGTTTGACGTTTAAAGTACCGGCAGATTCCAAGGGAGATTACTTCTCTCGCTTAAATTATTTTTCGCTTTTAGCTAATTGAGAAAAGGCCATGTGAACTTTTGCCATGACTTGGCAAAGGTGACCTTAGCTGATTTTGGTTATCCTGTCTAGGGCCTTTTGACTTCTTGCTCCCAAACACTTTTAAATTATTTAGCTTACCAATCTTTTGACTTTGATCTTACCGGCATGAAGATTATTCCAGAATTGTGTCCATTGGGCACTAATAAAAACGTAGATATCAAATTTAGTACACACAACACGTTTCTGGAAAAACCTTCATCAGGTACGCTCAAAATCGAAAAATTGGAAAGCCAGATTATTGAAAGCTTTAGGAGCAATAAAACCAAAGGATCTCTAAACAGGATAGCAAAAATCGGCTAATAGATATCGCCTTTTTATTGGCACCTGCCGTACATCATAAACCTTTTCAAAAATACTTCTTGTCTGAAACCATTGGGCCAATTTGAATCAAAAATACTTCTTGTCTGAAACCACTGGGCCAATTTGAATCAAAAATACTTCTTGTCTGAAACCACTGGGCCAATTTGAATCAAATATGGGTTGATTCATCATCAGGTTCTTTATTTCAAGATTTTATTTGATGATCCTGTTTGACATCTAACATGATTTCTGTTACTGTAAATAGACCATAGGGGGTCAAAAAAACATGCCTATAGTACAGAGCCAATAAAGCCACATTTTTTCGCCAAATGAGCAAAAATCTTAATATTACTTTAATTTTTATGAAAGGTGTGGTGGCATATGCCACAGGTTTTGCTGATTTTTGCCGAAATTATGCAAATTGGGCTGATTTTGGGAGAGAGAAAAAATTCAGGCTAGTCTTTTGTGGTCTGCTTTCAAAATGTGCCCAACATCTAAGATGGCTGCTTGTTTAGATTTTTCGTCTTTTAACAATGAATACATCACTCTCATTTCTTTCTTGTCTTGTTGGTCTGATGATTTAGATAGTTTTAAGTCGGCCTTCTGTCTCTTTCTTCCAGTTGTTGTTTTGGCGACATAATTTAGTAGTTTATTGTTTCGTTACTTCCTTTCTTTTGATGTGAGTTTAATGATTTGTATAAATATACCAATTCTATAATAATACTCCCCCAAAATGATAAGAAGAAAAGGTCATTGCAATGAAATTTACCAATTCTATAATAATACTCTCCCAAAATGGTGAAAAAATGGCATTAACAATGAAATTTATTATACTGGAAGCAGAATTGATAAAGTTGGGCATACCATGAAATTACTTTGAACAATTCATTTGCTGAAATCTTGTTTATCAAAGGTTATAATTGGGAAGTTCAAGTAGTAGATTATTTGATGACAAAAACTTCAAAGTGTATACAAGTTGTTCATTTCTAAAGAACTGGTAAATCAATTACTTTTCCCAGACATCTTGACCTTTATGTGGCAGAATGATGACAAATTTACTTAAGGTAAAGAGATCAGAAGAACTATAGATTTGATAATCTAGTTTTGTTACTTGTACAGTAATTGTCTTGTACTGGATTGAGGGTGCCTATTACAACTAACGTTGTGAGTTTGAATCCCACTCAGGCGAGGTGTACTCGATACAACATTATAGTGATAAAGTTTGTCAGTGACTTGCGGAAGGTCAGAGGTTTAACTCCGGTTTCCTCCACCAATAAAAACTGACCGCCACGATATAACTGAAATATTATAGAAAGTGGCGTTAAACACCATAACCCTTTACTGGATTGCATTGGATGGACATGGTGAAATATTGTGGTTGGGTTTTTTGGATAAAAAGGGTAAAAGAGAGCCAAAAGAGACTAAAGACTAAAATGATAATAACTGTCGTACAGAGAGTTCACAGATTATAAGGGTTTCGCCTGTATAGGATGATTTTAACAGCCCACAGACTTTTGCTGTATTCTACACCTTGCAAGTAATCATGAAAACTTTACCTTGCAATGGACTACCAATAACTATTCCTAAGTAAACATTAGAGAAAACCGTAAAGGCAATCAAGAATGGACAATCCAAAAACATTGGCAACATTGGGTACACAACACACAAGATTAAGACAAGCAAAACAATATAACACAACACAGAAAACTTTAACAGACCCCACCAAAAAACCAGGGATGAACCCAGGTGATTGTTGAAGGGTAAACAGCTCCTACTACTTATAAGACGCTTGCCGTGTTACTCATATATACAGTCAAGTCCAGTAAAACTTTAACACAGACCCCACCAAAAAACCAGAGATGAACCCAGGTGATCGTGAAGGGTAAACAGTTCTACTACTTATAAGACGCTTGCCGTGTTACTCATATATACAGTCAAGTCCAGTAAAACTTTAATACAGACCCCACCAAAAAACCAGGGATGAACCCAGGTGATTGTTGAAGGGTAAACAGCTCCTACTACTTATAAGACGCTTGCCGTGTTATTCATATATACAGTCAAGTCCAGTAAAAGTTTAACACAGACCCCACCAAAAAACCAGGGATGAACCCAGGTGATCGTGAAGGGTAAACAGTTCTACTACTTATAAGACGCTTGCCATGTTACTCATATATACAGTCAAGTCCAGTAAAACTTTAACACAGACCCCACCAAAAAACCAGAGGTTAACCCAGATGATCGTGAAGGGTAAACAGTTCTACTACTTATAAAACGCTTGCCGTGTTGCTCATATATACAGTCAAGTCCAGTAAAAGTTTTGTCAGTGTTAGAGGAATGAAATAATCTGTGTGAAAAGTAAAAGATCCATTGTCATTTGAGATATGGATATTTTGTAATGGTCAACCAGTTTGGATGATGACCGTAGAATTTTTATAGCGATGAAGTATTGCTCATTATGTCAACCTTGTTTTACTTGTTCCAAGGAGTGTGGCATTCAACACATTTTAGACACTGAATTGTGTCCTCATCCTTACTTCAAGCTATGCTATTTGATTTGTGCTGCAGAAGAGACTAGACCCAGTTTTTCTATACCATAGGGATTCCTCTCGGTGACCATTATATTGATATATTAATAATTCAAGGAAACTGAATAGAGCATAATCATTACAGATCATGTTGCTATTGAAATGTATATAATAAATTAATTAAATTCTGGTGTAATAGAGAAGGTGATTATTGAATCTTTCATGGAAATTAAGTATTTAATTGGGTTATAAACCAAAGCTATTAACTAATTGATATTATGTAGTAAAATTAGATAGGCATTGAGAGACCATCCCTTCTGATTAGAAATTGTGGATGTTTAAAGTTGTCTCATAAAATATGTAGGTCTATAAAGACAGATTTTACTGCTGAAGTTAAATATTCCAATTACATGGAGTTCACAAGTGCAGCTTTTCAAAGTTATGTTGCATAGCCCTCCCAAAGGAAATGCATCAGTGGCCTAATGGTTAGTGTGCTCACCTCGAGTGGGTAGATCGTGGGTTCGAGCCCCGGTCAAGTAAAACCAATGACTATAAAATTGGTATTTGTTGCTTCTCCACTAAGCTAAGCCCACAGCATTAAGGAGAAAGAGCAAAGACTGGTTGGCTCGGAATCAGAATAATGTCTCCAAGTGGAGTGACGTGTCTACCCACGGACTGTTGTTTCAGTGAGCTAACATGATAAAAATCCAACTCAGCGTGTTGGTCTAGTACAAAGCAGACCTCATCATCAACTCATTGAAAATTAACTTGTTCTCGCCATGATATAGCTGAAAAATTGCTGAATTGGCATTAAACAACAATCACTCACTCACTCCCTCCCAAAGATGAAATGATCAGTCCCTTTCATAATTTCTTTTATTGTAATAATACAAAATTTTCTTTCCAATTATTCTCATCTTATGTATTTGATTTCTGTCAAAAAATGTCATGATATCTTCACACCGAGGTTACACTGAATAAACTCTCCACGATCTCTCGGCTATGTGAATAACCTGTTTTGTTTAGGCATCAATTTTTAACACGATATTTCAGGCCATTTAATTATGGACTTCGTGCAAAATTTAAAATTACGTGACATTTTTTTGTCTTGATGTGGAAATCAACCATGTTTTATAGGTTTTGATCGATAACAAAGTTATTCCTCAATCTTCCATCTCTATTGCAGAAAAGGGATGGTCTTGCTTTTGTAAAAACATTCTACCGGAATAAATATAAAAGTGCAATATGAGAAAATTCTTTAATTATTTGATGCAGCATTGCAGTGCTGCCAGTGCATATACTAAAGTTATTCCTCAAGCTTCCATCTCTATTGCAGAAAAGGGATGGTCTTGCTTTTGTAAAAACATTCTACCAGCATAGATATAATATAAAAGTGCAAAATGAGAAAATTCTTTTAATCATTTGATGCAGCATTGCAGTGCATAGAGAAAATTCTTTTATTATTTGATGCAGCATTGCAGTGCATCTGATCAAAATGTATTGATTTTATCTGAACATTATAGCTATGTTGATTTTTAAGTATTACGAGTGTTTTTGTATAGTTTGCGTGTTACGTAATGAGGGATATCTCATTTAGATCAATCTAAATTGAGTTAGCTTTTGTTAAATGTATGGTTTATAACTAATGGCATTGAATGTTGTAGGATTATTTATATCGTAGGAAATATTTGTATCTGGGCTATACCTTGAAATATCTTTTTTAGAAGAAATTTAGTAGAATTTGTAATAATTGAAAACTTGACTTGACTAGATTTGACTATATGTAGAAGTGGGAGCAAATATCAAAATTAAGGGACCAACCATTTAACTTAGGGTGGGCTATTTTTCCTCTAGCCAGAAAGACTTTTTCACATGAAGCAAAAATAGGGTTATTTTAATTTCTTTTTTGTACATGATAAAAAATCTGCAATTTTTTTTTTTTATTAAATTTTACCAAAATTTCTGTTGAAATGATTTGTTTTTTGTCTCTTTTTTTTTTTCTATAAAATTTGTGGACAGAAATTTGTTTTTCAGAAAAAATATATCCCTTTTAAAATGGTCATTCTCCAAAGTATAGCCAATTACCGAAGTATATTTGTACATATGTACAATTGAAATTTGTAAATGACAAACTTCCGATTAACAGAGTTTCGAGTTATCTGAGGTAATTTCAATTTGTGTAGTGACATGTACGACAAATATTTTAATTTGAGGTGGTTCAGGGCTATGGTGTTTAATGCCACTTTCAATGATATTTCAGCTATTTCATGGCGGTCAGTTTTACTGTGGAGGAAACCGGAAAAAACCACCGACCTGCAGCAAGTCACTGACAAACTTTATTACATAATGTTGTATGGAGTATACCTCGCCTGAGCGGGATTCGAACTCACAACGTAAGTGGTGATAGGCACTGATTGCATATGTAGTTGTAAATCTAACTACCATAGGATCACGACCACGACAGCCATTTTAATTTGATATTTTTTTACCACTGAGTACAATTTAACATCTGTTCCATATAAATCTTCAAAATAACAGAAAGTTTTAAAAGTTTAAGTGGGCAGTGTGAGTGTACTAACTAACAATGGATCATTACTACAATCAATTTTAGGGTGATTTTATCTTGTGGTATAGATACCTTATACCCTAATCATCACCTTAGCTGGCTTATAAAGCTTATTATCTCTTTGATGCAAAATTTTTGGTAGACCAATCAATCACTTAGATTTGCTGAAATGGAACTTCTTGGTATTGTGTATAAAAATATGATTGCCTGGAATTGTCATTTTACGATTCATTTGATGCTATTACAAACAGGGATAGACAATGCTATAGAATTAACAGGTGGAATGCTGCTGGCTTATTGCATGGAAATATAAAACAATATTTACAGATTGCTAGGTTTAGGTTAGGATGCTAATATGAAATCAATTCCATCATCATTGTCTGTAAAAAAAATTCATATCTGCACAACAACAAAATGAGGTTAATTGAAGTCCAAACAAGTATTTTTATGCCCCCGCGACGAAGAGTCGGGGACGGCATATTAATTTACCCTTATCCGTCCGTTCGTCTGTCCGGATATAGATACAATGTACATGGTTTGTCCGGCTATCTCCTCCTACAGTTTTGGAGCTACAGCTTTAATATTTTGTAGGATGTTTATACATATAATGGAGGTGTGCATGTCCACAGGATTTTGATTTTCTTCAAATATTCTCAAAATGAGAGGTAGTTAGACTTCATTTCCTTCTTACTAGCTACATTATGGAAACATGGTTTGTATGGCTCCTACTACAGTTTTTGACTTGTTTATAATTTCTTATGATCAAGTGGGGGAATCATTTGTGTCTTACAGACACTCTTCATTTTTTTTTAAATCACTCCTAACAAAACAGCTTTGTCCATAATTATCAAGAGCGGGGGCATACTTCTTTTCTAGTTTTTTCCAAAGTTCCAAATGAGCCAAGTGGTTCATCCTGCATTTTAAATTGGGAATTCCTCAAAACTTTGCATGCTTGCTTATTACGATATTGAGATTCACATATCTTACGGCTGTTTGATTAATATACATTGTAGCATTTTTTAAGGAGTTGTTTCCCTTTTTTACGTTTCAAATTTTTCCTTAAAAATTTTATTTGCACAACTCCTCCTATATTTTAAATGGGAATCCCTTAAATCTAATACTTTGCAAGCTTGCATATTACCATATGAAGATATGCATATTTGTTTGGCATATTGATGGAACTAATTTTGAAGTAACTTGAGTTATTGTCTTCTTTGAATATGTCATAAAAAAGACAGAAGCTGCCTTTGTTTGAGGAACTCCTTACAATCAGTGCCAATCACCACTAACATTGTGAGTTCGAATCCCGTTCAGGCGAGGTGTATTTGATACAACATTATGTGATAAAGTTTGTCAGTGACTTGCGACAGGTTGATGGTTTTCCTCCAGATACTCCGATTTCCTCCACCAATAAAACTGACCACCATGTTATAACTGAAATATTGTTGAAAGTGGCGTTAAACACCATAAGCCAACCTAAAGGATGGAAGAATGGGGAGAAATGGGGGACATATGTTTTTGCATCAAATACTACCTTTAATTGTAAGTAGCTTTTGACTGGTATAAAAATAAAATGTAAATAGCTGAACAATAACAGAAAATATGTTGATTATTTTCATTTGTGTTTTTATAATTTAGATAATAGAATAATGTTATTATCTTTCAGATTACGTCAGTAGAAAATTGGATGGAACAAAATAATGAGCTAATTTCAAACAAAATGCATAAGGACAAAAACCAGAAGATTCTGACACTGCTCCAAGCCTTTAGGTAAAATAATATGGCAAAAAAGGTTAGTAAACACTTCCCACTGATGTCATGATTGTTTATCAAATCTTGAAAAAAAAAGATTATAATTAGAGAATTGTTGAGCTGTTTGTTCGCTGTAAACATGTATTATGTGATATACAATAGATGCTAATAAGTATTGGGTACATGGCAATGCTTAATAATTACATAAATTCCTTAAAATCAATTACTGTAATCGCACAGATAAAACCATCACATCCGCTTTTATTGTACTACAAAATTATGCTTCTAAATGGGATCTTGAACTTTTTCATTTACAAGCAATTGTCAGAAAATATTGTAAATATAACCTTTTGTTAACATCGGTGAAAAATTATCGACAAGTGAGATACTATAACAATATTTACAGATAACCGCAATGTAAATATATAATGTAAACAGGACAGTCTTCAGTTTATGGTCAAAACACATTATCTTTAAGTACCTTATATTAAAAGCAATAATATTTAATGTTTGCAGGTTTAATAAGCTTGTAAAAGCATGTGTTTTATGATCGTGAAGTACTTTATTTATTAAAAACAGAAATGATTTGTTTATATATAAGGCTCAACAATAGATTGTACATGTATGATATATGTTTTTATTTTCTAGTCTTACAATTTTTTTAGAAGTAAAATGGTCTGCAAACAATTTTTTCATAAACATTGTCGTCTGATTCTGATTTTACAGCATATCTGGTAATCAACTGGGCAACAAAACATTTAAGCAATTCATGTATAGTCCTCTATGTTTGGGGATAAGTTAACACAGGTTAATTTTTAAAAGGGGTTTCCCTGGTGACGTTATGGTTTAAATATGCTAAAATTGACTGCAGAAGAATGTGGGTTTGATCCCTAGTCAGGCCAAAAGACAGACTATAGATTAAACATTTGCTTCTTATCTTCTAAGGATTAAAAGTAGTCGGATGAAAATGTTCATTGCTTGGAGTCTGGATATTGTATCTGAGCGGATCATCATCATCATCTCATCATGATATAGCTGAAACATTGCTCACTTGGTGTTGAAAAACAACCAGTCGCTCACTTGATGTTGAAAAACAACCAGTCCTCACTTGGTGTTGAAAAACAACCAGTCGCTCACTTGGTGTTGAAAAACAACAAGTCGCTCACTTGGTGTTGAAAAGCAACCAGTGACTCATATGTTGAAAAACAACCAGTCACTCACTTGGTGTTGAAAAACAACCAGTCGCTCACTTGGTGTTGAAAAACAACCAGTCGCTCACTTGATGTTGAAAAACAACCAGTCTCTCACTTCGTGTTGAAAAACAACCAGTCGCTCACTTGGTGTTGAAAAACAACCAGTCGCTCACTTGGTGTTGAAAAACAACCAGTCGCTCACTACAACTGGTAGCATTGAGTAATGTAGTTGAAATGAGATCATGTTTATTAGGTGATGATGAACTGTACTGCATTGTTGGAGAAATTATCTACCAGTTAAAAATTATTTCAGTTGAAAAATAACACATGTGGATGTACATTTTATCAGTAAAGAAATATAAGTGATCAGTCAAGATTTGAACCTTCATGGCAGCAATTTGCAAGGGTAGGGTAATGGTGTTTAATGCCACTTTCAACAATATTTCAGTTATATTGTGGCGGTCAGCTTTATTGGTGGAGGAAACCGGAGCAACCCATCGACATGTCGCAAGTCACTGACAAACTTATCATATAATATTGTATCGAGTGCACCTCGCCATGAACAGGGTTCAAACTCACAACTTTATTGGTGACAGACACAGATTGCATAGATAGTTGTAAATCCAACTACCATACAATCACTACCATGACGGCCCCACTTGTAGCAAGTCTAGTTTATTCTTTATTATCAGTTAAGCATTATCTTTGAATTCCTCCATTAGAAAGACACTTATTCTAGTAAATGAAAATTCTCTCTAATAAATGTTGCTGGAGAAACGTGTAAAGATCTACTTCCCACAGGATATCCTTGTGTATGTTACACTCCTGTTTTACATGTAGTATGTATAGATTACATTTGTATTTTTATAATTTTACACGGAAATAATATTGCACCAGTTTAATAACAACTATACAAAATGTACCAATTAAAATAAGATTTCATGGAAAATGAGCAATCAAAATTTTTCAATTCATAAATTTACAATTGCTTTAGGATATCTATGTACTTATTACGATAGAGGATGTCCGTCTATGAAATATAGATTCATTCAGTTTTTAAACGATCGAACAGAGTGAGATATCATTTAATGCTAGTGCTTGTGCATGAGAAATACAAACCGGAAGACACTGCTTTACACAACATGTGTCGCAACCTTCCGCCCGGACAAAAATATAGTCCATATATAGAGTCAATTGTAAGAGGACGAGTAACTTAAATATCAGAAAGTGCATGCATGCAACATTCATATATTATAAATCCCCCTTAAAATCGGGTACTTATATGCACGTTTGCTCATCTATCAGTATTTCTTTGTTGCAACGTGGATTTTGCGGATGGATATTTCAATATCTAGAAATTGATATTTTTACTATGTAAGACACTTTGATTTTCGTATTGCGTCTGAAAATTGACATTTGAACAACAAAAAATGCGTGTGGATATTTCAGCAAGTGTACAAAAATTGTACCTTTCTGCTTTTGTCCTGTTCCGAAATGTGTGTTTTCTGTTTTTAATTTTAGAATAATTTTTAAAACAGTCTATTTATATCCTACGCTGCTGTACAATTCAACTGGTTTGTCAGTGTCGTTAGTTCTCGACCATCGTAGTTTTGTTCAGGACTGGGAACCAGTGCTTTAGACAACACGTGTTCTAATGTTTGACGTACTATCTAATGAAAAGTCTAGAAAATCCCGAAAAGGTTTTGACCTGTTAACCTTGACTCACTGCTGACGTAAACAATACATGCTTTTAAAGTATGTTCCACCTAAAAATAAACATGAAATGAAAGTAGCAACCGGCAAACAAACTTGGACACAAATAATGAAAAAAAAACCTGTATAATACTCCAGTAAACCTGTATAATACTCCAGTAGGTGTCCTTAAATGGATGAGGGAATTCCAGGAATTGAATGTTGATGTTGGCTTCAAAACAAAAAAGATGAAAATGGAAAGGACACGGATGTTGTCTTCGGAAGGCTATATATATATATCATTGGATAATAGTTCATCGTCAAATCTATTAATAAGTGTTGTAAATTTTTTCAAGAGTCACATTCCCCTTCCGCGAAAAAGACCCCATATAGAAAAATATTTCCCTTTTCCAAGGTATAAAATTAAACCCACAAATGGGTCTGAATGCACTATATTTCACTTTGACTGTCACATTGATTTGCTTGCCCCTTCAAAACAGATGTAGTGTCTGGTAAACAGTTGATGGGAGATAAAATAATAATGTAATAGAATGTAAAACTGGGTTGTTGCATGTTATAGTAGTAGCTCCTACACCAACTGTTCTTTCCATTTTTGGCACTATTCAATAATTATATTAGTAGTTATCCCCCTGCCCAATGCTTCTTAAATATCAGATAACACTGAATTCAGACGAGGTACAAATGTAGGTTTCCTGTTAATAGCAGACTTGCCAAGGTCTTTCACTCTTGGCCATGCTGACAAAATTTTCACTATTATATATATACAAATGTATATACAAGAAAATGTAACATATTCGGGAACATTGGATAAAAAGCTGTTTTATGTGAATAACATATTGATGTCTCTGGAGTTTGCTCTCAATTTACTATTTCAAAGTTTGACATCTTTTTCTAGAAGTATACTGATATTTTGGGATTGTGCATCTACATGCAACTGAGCAGTTCGATCGTTTAACATCACCTTTGGTGCTTTCATTTACTTTTTTTATTTTCACAATTACTTGTAAAGGAAATATGTTTTGTAGGAAGGAAACTTTATTATGTGGGTCGATTATATATTTAACAAAAAATTGTATTACGTAAATAAAATAAAAAAATTGCTTTAGATAAAATACCACTGTTGTCTAAGATTATTACATCATTATGGTCCTATAACATAAGAATAAATGTTCTTATGTAGAACAATAATCAAGATTACCCAAGTATAGTGAAACCTGCTTAAACCGAACCTTGAATAAACATGATTCCTGTATAAACTGAACAATAATGTCCCAAATGTAGGAAATCTTTTACAGTTGTGTCCCAATTTGTGACATCTACCTACAAATTATGAGTGAACATTATCATACACTAGTCTTGTGTATGGGAAACACTTACAAAGGGATTAAATAGATGTGTTTTGAAATTTAATGAAAAGATTAGATAAAGATTAGCATTAATTATCTCCCCTTGCCAGACTTATCCATTCCTTGGATATTTATATAGGACAGTGTATAGATAGGAATTTTAAAAATTTGTTAATTAGCCACTAAAAATGATAATAAATATGTTTAAATTTCCTTCTTGTTTCAGTTTTTTTTATCATGGGAATTTTTAGTACAAATAAAAACATGAATGTGATTAGAAACTTCATTTTTAACCACTCACAACTAACATTTTAATTTTAATTATTTTCAACAACAAAATGAATAAGTGCATATCCTTAAAAAGAACAGTATAACATGTTAATGTACAAAGTTACATGATTTTTTTTCTAATTGATACTCATTCATAGATAATTTATTGGACAACATACATAATGTTACATAATTAAGGGGGAGATAATTAACTATTACAGGTTGACAACCCCACTTTTAATTGGTACGTGTGTGTCCTTGTATTATTGTTTGTTTCTTATCTAAAATAGCCATCAAAACTTCACTGTCCCCCCTTTGTATTGTCAATAATTGTTTACCTTTACAAGCTGTAAATATTGTATTGTACCTAATATCTAGAGTGACCCATTCTTTGATCTCAGCTAATTGGGATGACCATCAAAAAAACAACATGAGAACATGTAGATAATGTCCATATTTACCCTACTAATAGCCATTGGTCATTTTACAGTGTTTATCCATGATAAATGATTTTTGTGGAAAATGTTTTTATTTTCATAATATATATTTGTTAAATGGCTGCAATGTACAATTATTTATTTGGTGATAATTGCATGTTGATCATTTAATAGATATATTATACCTATGAAATATAGACATGATATAGATAGTAGATAGATATTAACAACATTGGAAAATTATCGTGGACAATAATTGCAGCTTTTGTTTGTTACACTCCATTTTATACCTGAAATAAGTTTATCGCAAATCAACAATAAATTTGATAAATCGTGTAATGTCTGTATTTATTTAGAACTTGTGTATTGTACGTTAATTTACATCCATAATAATCATTTGTTACATTCAGTGAATTTAACTCAAACTTGAGAGAACATAATCAGAAAGCCCAGATGTTAATAATATTTTTGAGTGCTACAAATAGAAAAACTAGGTTCCTTTATAAAACCATCATTTTTAGAACTGAGGACCACAGGGACTATTTCTTACTTAATACATATATACAATGTAATAATACATTTATCATATGGGGCCATCGTGGCCATGATCATATGGTAGTTGGATTTACAACTATCTGTGCAATCAGTGCCTATCACCACTAAAGTTGTGAGTTCAAATCCTGTTCATGGCGAGATGTACTCAATACAACATTATGTAATAAAAGTTTGTCAGTGACTTGTGACAGGTTGGTGGTTTTCTCCACATACTCCGGTTTCCTCCACCAATAAAACTGACTGCCATGATATAACTGAAATATTGTTGATAGTGGTGTTAAACACCATAAATCTCAACCATCATAAACAATAAATATTTGATTTGAGTTCATTCACTTCTTTTATTGCTCTTCAATGTCATCTCTCCACTATTTCAGGGCTGTAAATATTAACAAAAGAATTTAAGAAAACAATATTCAAGTAAAAATTGGATTATTTTGCTTTCTACTGTAATTTGTTGCCATTTGCATCCGATCAATGAAATGTGCATGCACAATTTGTCAACTATTCATTTGTAAATCCATAGATGATATTTCTCATCTCTTCAGTCCCATTGAGAAATCAGCTGTTCTTCTTAACAAGATGTTTGTTTTCACTTAAAATTCTGGTCACATATCTCTTTTGTTAAGCCTAAATGTTGGTAAGATTATCCTTATTTGATTAAACAGAAATAATTGATAGAAAACAAGTTTCTTTTTGTTGTGTAGTCAGACCATCATCTCGTAGATTTCATGTTCCAGTAACAAAATAAATAACTTGAAGTGTCCTTAGGCGATCAATTTCTGTTTTTGATTTTTTCCGACACTCTGTGCTTTGTTGTTTTCAAGGTATAATATTCTTTTGGTTAGATCTATGGGCATTTAACACCACTTTTAACTATATTTCAGTTAAATATAGTTATCATCGGTTTTATTGGTTGAGAAAACCAGGGTACCAGGAGACAGGCAGACTGGCTATACACGCATTTGAGCAATGCTCGGTGGGCTGTTCATATAAGCAACATGAATGGGCCAACCAGATCATATGCCCTTGCAAGTTAAGGTAGAACATGCAACTGATCAGACCTGATGCCATTAGTCACATTTATTGTAAATGTAATGTAATGGGTATTCTCCTTTACCTAAGGTCATAGGATTTGCAGTAGATTCATAACCATCCTCTGCTAACTGCCTTAGTGGAGGAGTAAGTGTTAGGGATATGTATTTCAGTTATATCGTGGCCGTCGGTTTTATTGGTGGAGGAAACCAGAGTACCCTGATAAAACCATGACCTGCCGCAAGTAACTGACAAAGTTTATCACATAATGTTGTATCAAGTACACCTCGCCTAAGCAGATTTAGTGGAGATCTCATTTAACTCAGTTGGCTTAAATGCGAAAAGTCCTTGAATTGAATCCCATCAATGATATTGCCTTTTCCAGAGATAAAATATGCTCAATTGTGACAGTATTAAGGTTCAAAGAAATGTTCTTGAATAAAAAGAACTACTTTTCTTCTGATACAAATGTACTAAAGGCTTTTAAATCTATGTCAGGGGGAATTTTTTTATTAAATTATAACATTTTTAAAGGTATTTAAAGATCTTAGATTGTGCAATGGTGCACATTCCCTAACTATAAGAATTTAACATATCTTATTATATGTATAAGTAATGATATCTTGAATTTTGCCTTTGGTCAGCTTTCTTTAAAAGTTTCAAAGTCAAAATATAAAATCAGCTTATATTTCTAATGAAACTATAAATATCCAAATGCAGGTCCCAGTATGACTTCATTTTTTAAGCCTTCAAGTGAATATCTGTAAACTATTGCTGAAGGTACAAAAAAAATCAATATTGGTTTTTAAGCCTTCATGAATATCTGTAAACTATGGCTGTAGGTACAAAAAAAAAACCTTTGTAATTAGCAGTTTTTCTTTTTATTCTTATTCATTTTATATTCTTTTTCCCACATGAATAAAAGATGAAACTGTTTTCTTCTATTATTAGTTCTAATCATACTGTTATTTTTTTTCTCTCCCCTCTGTATGATCTAGCTGTAAATTGGACTATAATTTCGCCAGTAATATAGGCTGGAATCCAATTCTTCTTTAAATCCATTGAGGGTACAGGGGGATAAGGAAATCAGACCATTAATGGCATGTAAACACTATCATTTACTTTTATTAGCCAATAACTTAGAAGATATCAATATCCCTCCCTGAGCTATGGACATTTCACACCAGTAGTAAATGTTTTATGTCCTATAGCCAGTGGTCATTCCATGGATATAAAAACATGGACACAATTGTATTAACTATTGTAGGAGACAAGCTGATAAACTATATGTTTATGTCTATCAAAGCTTTGTTCTGATCGTTAAAGAGATATATTTTTTTGACATTTCCATAGATAAAGAGGGTGTGTAAAGAATAGTCTTGTGTTAAAATAATTTTTTTGTGTTCAATATAATTTTTACGTCAAGACCGAACATTTCATTCCTTATACATACTTAAGTTACTGTCTCTAGTTAATGGATGATTGAGAAATTAGCCTTATTATCTAATATGTCAATATGGGCGAACGTAGGATTTCGTCATTGAGTTTTGTTTTTTCCTTTGTTTATTATTATGATCTATTACAAATTAGTCTAATACTTTTCATATGTAACTGGCAATAAATTTATTATTTTTACGTAAACAGACGTGTGATGATAAATTTATTATTTTTTTACGTAAGAGACATGCTTCCGCTCACATATTAATGCAAGCTCAAGCCTTAAATGGTAGGAAAACACAAAAAGATAGATCTTTACAATATAACTTCAAATAAAACAAATGTGGCTTAATTATTACTTTTTTTCAAAACATTTGCAGACCATTTGTTTTTGTCTCAGTAAAATGATCTTTTTTATTCAGTCTTCTTTAGGTTAACTGTGTTTTGAACAACCCAATGTCAGAAACTGGTATTTCAAATTCCATGGATAAATTTTTCTCGTTTCTAAAATTGAATCATTGATAAGTTAATATGAAACAATATATTCATCTTTTTTATGAGAAAAAATCGTCAGCGGTGTTTGTTATTGTATGGTATTTGGATTTACAACTACCTGTGCAATCAGTGCCTGTCACCACTGACGTGAGTTTGAATCCCATTCAGGCAAGGTGTACTTTATACAACATTATGTGATAAAGATTGTCAATGACTAACGGCAGGTCAGTGGTTTTCTCCTGGTACTCCGGTTTCCTCCACCAATAAAACTGACAGCCACGATATAACTGAAATATTGTTGAAAGTGGCGTTAAGCATCATAAACCAACCAAACCAACTATATCAAACAAATGCCTTTATTGCATTTTTTGATTCCACGTGTAATAATCGTTGAACTATAAAGACAGCGGTACATTTTGACTAGTGTGATCTTTTCCATGTCAATCTCAGCGTTGAACATGTATTGTAGTAGGTGGACACAGTCTGTTATTTTATGTTCTATAAGGTGAAAAACACTTGTTATTTTTTTTAAAGAAACATATTTGTATATTTGGCTTTTATAGACATGTTAATATCAACATTAACATCATAATTTTATAACTGTAAATGTTTGGAAGACTTTTTTATATCTTCTGTAAAGTATGTTATTGAGTTCATCCAACTTATATGTCTGTCCACACGGTAGTTAGAGGTAGTTAGACGAATGAAAACAAAATACATGGTTACTGGTAAATATTTTGAAAAATAAAAAATTGTTGTTTGAACATTTAAATGTTAATTTGAAATATTATGTCATATTATTAGTCAATAAATTTAGTGACGCCCTACAAATTATGAAATTAAAACAAAAAAAAATGAAAAGTCACCTAATAAATAGGTGTACTCTTTTGACATGTTATGGGATATACTCTTCTTTGATGACAGTACAGAGCTGTAATAAAACACTGCCACTATATATCTGAAATATTGTTGAAGGTGGCGTTAAAAACCATTAAAAAAACGTAAGAATACAAGGCTATGTGATCAGTTTAAGTCCTAACTTAATTCTGGTATCAGATACATGATTGTTAAACAGTGTTCCTTTCAATGCCATTCTCACCCGATGCAACCTTTTGCAAGGTTGCACACAAGTTGACTGCATTTTTAGCCTTCCTCACTCATAGGGTCATGTGAGCTTTTGCAAGCACTTGGTGTCCATCCGTTTTGATCACCACTTCTGCAGGAATGATGTTTGTTAGGTCTTCTACAAAAATATATAATTTCTTCTAGGGCCCGGGTGGCTCAATGAGTTAGGTAGTTGGATTACCTAACAACTCATACAAGCCTATCACCAATACGGCGTGGGTTCGCACCTGGCTTTGTAAATTACAAAAAAGGGTGCACTCGACTCGCAGCTGCAAGTGATAAAGTTTACCAGTTTATTGCCCATGGTCGGTGGTTCTCTCCGGGTACACCGGCTTCTTCCACCACTAAAACTGGTCGCCATGATATATTTGAAATATTGCTGAAAGTGGCATTAAACACCAAAAATCAATCAATCAATCTATAATTTCTTCTTGATCTGGCAAAATAACATGGCTAAAATGGTCAATTCTTGTTTCTGAATGGCTGAAACTTTTAACATGTTTTGCTGTGAATCTACAAGTCAAAATGATTTTTTAATGCATGTCAAGTGCTCTACAGAAATAAAGCATAATTTTGTCTTATTCTTACAAAAAAACATGGCCACAATTGACAATTCTTGTTTGTGATTGGCTTAAACTTAGAAATATGTTCCTCTGAAAGTACAAGTCCTATGGATTTGTTCAGTTAGAACAATAATATGTGAGATCCTCTACAAAAAATCCTCATTTTGTCTCGATCCAGCAAAAATGTGGCTAACATGGTCATTTCTTGTTTCAAACAGATTCTATCTAGTGATGACTTTTGCTAGACAATAATCATTTTGCAGGAGGAAGCCTTTGTTTTGTACATTGCCTATATCAATCAGGCGAGCATTACAGACTGTGTGAGTCTCTGGTTAATGTTACTGTCACAAGGTGTCACATCTTATAAGGCCATTCTTACCGATTGCCACCTGATTCACAAGATTACACTCGCACAAAAACCCACTGTTTGCAATCTCCTCTTTTACCTGTGATATCAAGCTTTTGTGCTTAAGCCAGCAAACTACGAAATCATTAATTTTGTATTTATCAGTTATGTGGATTTGCTTGGACTAACTACAATATAATAAGGGTCATATTTGATCCCATGTTTTGACAGAATATAACAGAATAAATATTTAGAGAAAAACAAATCTTGAGTATTTGATAAAAACAGATTTCTGATTTTAATTCAGTTTTAAGATACCAGGAAAAATATAAATATCCTTGATTTTAAAAATTCATAGAAGTATGAATTTTGTCCAAATAAGGAAATTGATTTTCATAAATACATTTCACATACATGTGTACCCCGGTACTTATACTTTCACACAGCATGTTTATCACTTTCTTGTGAATTCCTCATCAATAGGTATCCAAATATGGAATAAACAACGTAAATATACTAAAAATAACTTTGTGGAGGGTAAAGTAATAAAATATCTATTAAAAACCTTTCCTCTCCAATTGACTTTATTTTATAACCATGTTATTTTAAAGTTTATGTTCTGTAAGTAAATAGGCAGTAGTTTGAAGTTTGTAGTTGATTGACCAGAAATTAATTACATGTACCAGTACATGTATCATGATTGTTTATGTCATCGTTCTAAAAAAGGGCACGGGTGGCTCAATGAGTTAAGTAGTTGGATTACCTAACAACTAATACAAGCCTATCACCAATATGGCATGGGTTCACGCCCGGCTTTTTAATTACGAAAAAGGGTGCACTCTACTTGCAGCCGCAAGTGATAAAGTTTACCAGTTACTTGGCCATGGTCGGTGGTTCTCTCCGGGTACTCCGGCTTCTTTCACCACTAAAACTGGTCGCCATGAAATAGCTAAAATATTGCTGAAAGTGGCATTAAACACCAAAAATCTTTGTAAAAATAGATAAGATCCCCCCTTTTTTTTCTTGATGCAATGGTAACCAGGAGTCTTTACATATCACATATGGCTTCAGGTGAAACAGGGAAAACAGTGTTATAGCACTGAAATACTTTATTAGATACATGTATATTTATTATTAAAACTAAAGTTCTCTTGTCTCAGGCATAGGTAACAGTAGCCAATTATCATCTTTAGGCCTTTTGCTCCTGAAGACTTTTGGCTTTCCAATCTTTTGACGGTGAGCATACATGATAATGGTTATTCCAGAAACGTGTCTGCACATTTTTAATTAGATATCTATGTTTTTAATGCATATGCCATGATTTGTAATACTTGATATATCATCACAATATAGCTGAAAGTAACCACAATAATCAATCTAGGTTATGGTGTTTAATGCCACTTTCAACAATATTTCAGCTATATTGTGGCTGTCAGGAATCCAAATTCACAACTATAGTGGTAATAGGCACTGATTGCACAGGTAGTTGTAAATCCAACTATCATATGATCATGACCACAACTTGCCAATAACAAATCTATGCCTGGTATAACTACATTGTAGATATACTGTATATTAAACATCAACATTGTAGTTATACTGTATATTAAACATCAACATTGTAGATATACTGTATATTAAACATCAACATTGTAGTTATGCTGTATATTAAACATCAACATTGTAGTTATACTGTATGGCCTTATAAGAGGGGTGGCCTCTCTAGAGGGGGACAGCATAGTAGTACTTTACAATCACAGTGCATCTCAAATCAGACCTGACAATATGGGTGGTCTTCGGTGGGAAGGACCTTATTAGACGGGAAATACTTTACAGCTACATAATAAGTAAAAAGTGGGGATCGGTCAAGCTAGGTATGGTTATGAAATTAATATTATTTGTATAAAACTTTATGTTTGCCTCTTGCCAAATTTACTCTAAAAAAAATTACATAACACAGGATCGAGGGTTGAAAACAATATTAAGATCAACTCCAAAGGTATTGACAATATTGTTTTGGCAGCTACTACTAAAAACCAACTTGACATAAAAATAAGCTCTCAGATAATACAATTATATACCAGTAGGAACTGACGACAATGGAATAAATCTTATTTTTTGACTAACAATATTGTTATAGATAGTTGTATAAGACCATTTTAATCCTCGACCAGGTGATAGGTAAATCCCTTTCGGTAATTAAGCTGGTTAGGCTGTTCAATGAACTACATTGGGTCTTTTTAAATCTGCTTGGTCAGTGTTTTTGTTTTTCTTCTTTCAGGGTAAAAGTGTCTTGAGAATTGGGCCAGAGGGTTATTATATATATACTGGTATACATGGTCATGTTGGTGTTTATTGAAATGTTTTTGGTACGTAATTTGTTAAATATAAATGTAGGTGTGAAATTCCGTGCATTTTTCCTAAATGAAAACAACTTCTGACCAATACACTAAATCCACTTTGACATAAGTATATTCAGGTACACATGATAATTTACGGTAAACAGAAACTTGAATAATTGTAGACGTTTTTTTATGAAAACAGCTTCATGAACTTAATGTGAAACAACAAAATTCCACACACACAAAAATAGCGAGAATGAAATATTAAATGCTAGCTAGATGCCAGTAATATAGCACATATACAGTCTAACCCTGCATAAACTATAAATAAACTGATTTAGTAAAGTTTCACTGTACTTTCCAAAAAACTACCACGTTACAGAAACTGTGGCATAGACATAGGACACGTTACAGAAGCTGTGGCATAGACATAGGACACACTACAGAAGCTGTGGCATAGACATAGGACATGTTACAGAAGCTGTGGCATAGACATAGGACATGTTACAGAAGCTGTGGCATAGACATAGGACACACTACAAAAGCTGTGGCATAGACATAGGACACGTTACAGAAGCTGTGGCATAGGCATAGGACATAGTTTCTCCGTTACCGAGTGTCCACTGGTTAGGCAGAAATAATCAAATACAGATTTCACACTAAAGACAGAACATTAATGAGTGTCTCCATTATGTTAGGAGAATATCATACTCCTTCCATGTTAAAGATGACTTACAGTGGGTCCTAATCTGTTGGTATCCCATTGGAAGGCAAATTTTCTGTCTTTTCATTGTCTTCCTTCTATTACTTGTGTCAATCAAGACATAATAAGTCCATTGGCTCTTTAAGAAATAATTCATGGTAGCCCGAATTTATATTATTTTTACCACGGGTAGGCACTTTATGCCAATTATTTTACCTCTAGCGTGGAGGGGTAAAATATAGGCATAAAGTGCCTATCCGTGGTAAAAATAATATAAATTCGGGCTACCATGAATTATTTTGGTTATAAATTGTCAATGACGTCATAAATTACAATGGATGTAGGTATATATTATTTTTACCTCCGGTTTGGACTCTTTAAGCGTTTGAAGGATGTCATATTAGAATTCCAAATAGATATTTTGTTTTGATTGGATAATTTTGGAGTACGAATATGAAACTCACTCAAAAGTATCGTGACTGCAAGTCCTGTTTTTACTCTCAGTTTTTGTAAGAATTTTTGTTGTTCCAGATTTTGCTCCTTTTTTTTTTATGTGTATACAGTTGCTGTTAGTGTATGACTTGGTCGTTCTTTTGCTAGTACATCTCTTTTAACTCAGGAACCCTGCTTTTATCTTAAATGGCAGCAGAAAAAAGTCATTTATAAAATCACATCACATACATATCAATGTTTTCCTTTGATTGATTGATTGATTGATTGATTAACATCCATTGGAAAATATTTCATGAATATTCAAGACAAATCTTCTTTTTTTTCTCAATTTTTTAGTAATTTAAAGTGTTTATAAGTAATAAAGAGATGAATTATGTTCTTCTATTTCATACAAGAAAATCACAACTAACACATAGAAGGGCAGGGAAATAGGGGTACGATGGTCCCCCCCCCCCCCTTGTAAGGCCTCAACAGGATCTCCAACATTGGCTTTACCTATACCTTGACGGAGATTGACATTAATTTTAATCAATTATTATTATCATTCATTAAAAATTGCTTAAAAACCAAATAAAATATATTTTGATAGAATTTGCAGAAACATTTTTTGGTTGATTTTGCAATTCTTGTACATTTCTATAGGTATAATATGGATTTGCAAATGTATACCCCCGGTATATATCTATATATTTATCTATTTGCTTTTTGAAATTTTTATGAGACAAATCTATTACTATTGTACATAATAATATCATTAATTGAAATTTAACATTGTGATAAAACTTGATTAAAATCCTAATTCTTCTGTTAAGTGCTCAACAAAAGACTTTTATACAATATTACATAAAACAGGATAATCCTGACTTTATTGACAGTAGATGTTATGACTTGAGAATCTCTTTATCCAGGTGACATCATGGAAAATGGGCACTAACTGGTAATGCCGATTTTATTGTATTGATTGTTTTCCAAAGCAATTGTCACCTCACCAGAATTGTATTGTAAACAGAGTAGTTTAATGGATTTGTTTGAAATTAAAGTAAAAGATCAGCTGATTATCCTTCCTGTAAAAGATCGGAAACTAACACATAATACATTCTGTGTCTTTAATGAACGCTGTAGGAATAGTCTTTTTGTGTGAGTAAATTTCACATTTTTAGTCTTGTGTATAAAAATGGAAAGATTTTTCTTTATTATTTTGTAATTCAATTATGTGTATTGAAATCCATTGGTATTTTACTTATAATCTTGTTAAAATAGAGGCAACATGAAAACTTAATGAAGATTTGTAAAAAAAATTAAATTCAATTGTATGTATCTGTTCTGGAGTCAACAATTGTTGTCTGTCATCAATTTCATCAATTTTTCAGCTATATCATTAATGCCAAAATTAATGGTTTGGTTTAGGTTTATGGTGTTTAAAGCCACTTTTAACAATATTTCAATTATATCGAGGCGGTCTAATATTAATGTAAACCCATACAGTTAATATAACTCTGACCGGTGAAATCCCAAGCTATCGGTAGATATCTTGAAGCCTTAGCAATTAAGATGGATATCAGGGTTCAAACCCATGTCAGACTTGTGGTCTAAAGTCATCCATCAGAACCACTCTACCACTGAGGCCTCTTACAAAGCAAATGTCTTTCATCGAGTGCTTAGAGAATAGATATAAGAAGAAATAAAAACAGAAATTCTTTTCACTGAATATGATATTGAATTAAGTGTGGGACTTCATCAACATCTAGATAATTAGAGGGAGAAAAATGTGGGGAATCGTATCTCCTATAGCTAATAGCTTTGTAAATTTATTTGTAATTGTTGACACTTTTTTGTACAAATTTATAAAATAAAGGTTAGTTTAGGTTATGGTGTTTCCTGCCACTTTCAACAATATTTCAATTATATCATGGCGGTCAGTTTTCTTGGTGGAGGAAACCAGAGAAAACCACTGACCTGCCGCAAGTCACTGACGAAGTTTATCATTAGTGGCGATAGGCAATGATTGCGCCGGTAGTTGTAAATCCAATTATCATACGATCATGACCACGATGGCCCCTTTTTTTTATAAATAAATATCCCAGTTTATTTAATCAATGAGAATAAACTCCTTCACTTTTGACGATGCCATTGTGGCATCAAAGTAACATGTATATTCAATATAATATACCTTGATTTTAGACCTAGGACTGGTTTATGAGATGAGGACTAAGTTCCGTTCATTCATTACTATAACACAACTGTCTCCACACACTACTCCAATAAAAAGAAGTCATATAAAGTGACCGTGATAAATTTGTTTTAGTTTTTAAATTGGTGTTGTAAATTTGTAAACAGTTGTCAGATGGCTATTTGTCAGAGATGTATTCATGGTATAGCTAGACCTCACATTTTAGCCCTGAAGGTTACTTATGACAAGACAGCATTCAAAGTTTTTTTACCCAGTGTAAAGTGCATTACAAATACATGTGTATATATGTTTTGTAAAAAATTGTTTTGACTAAAATGAAAATTAAAAACATATTTCTGTGTCCTTGGGATAAATAGACACATATGGTTTAAACCTTTGAATAAATGTATATACTAGTATATATGAACATGTTCTGGTATATGGGGGTTGAGATACAAAAAAAAACTCTCTTAAAAAATTAGTAGTTTTGTTTTTAAATCAAGGAATGGTTTGGCTTCAAATTTTATTGTTTTATGACTCAAAACCTGCAATATTTGTCACTTTCTATAATTTTGGTTTAAAAATCAAGGAATGGTTTAGATTTAAATTTAATTGTTTGGTGACGCAAAACCTGCAGTTTGTGGTCACTTCCTACCAAGAGGCTCCCAGCTAGATGACCTCAATGATAATTATTTTTACAACCTTCCATATTTGCATGTCCTAGGACTTGTTGTCTGCTGGTGTCAATTTCTAGCCCTGTCCACTTCCTGTGCAGGGTCAAGTACATATGACACTAATAAAGTTTTATGGACCATCATATTACTATTTTAATGTCATACCTTTACAAGATATCCATCAGATTTTCGTTGATAGGTAAAAATCCTTATAAATCTACAATATTTCACTACGCCATGTCAAAAAATGACAGATTGAGAAATAGATTACAAATCGTTCTGGTAACTCCAAACCATCAAATCTTGACAAAACTAATCGATATTATAATTGGAGTAATTACATCATTATTGTTATAATAAACTGCTATTGTGTACTAGAATATTAAGGATCTAGCTATTAATAATACAAGTTTGTTCAAGATTAATCGCCTTGTAAGAAGTCATTTCCATATTAAATAGGTAGCCATTTATGCATAAATCTGGTCCTAACATGTAGTTATTAAGACCTTCTATGATAAAAGTACTAACAACACCTTCAAGTATTGGTTATGATGTTTAATGCCATTTTCAACAATATTTCAGTCATATCGTGACAGTCAGTTTTATTGGTGGAGGAAACCAGAGCACCCAGAGAAAGCCACCGACCTGCCGCAAGTCACTAACAGACTATCCCATAATGTTATATTGAGTACACCTCACCATTAACGGGGATCGAACTCACAAATTCAGTGGTGATAAGCACTGATTGCATAGGTAGTTATAAATCCCCCCGACCTTCATTGGATAAAAGTACTAACAACCCCTTCAAGTATTGATGTATATGAATCTACTTAATCTGAGAAGTTGATGACAATTAAAGATGTCTGGTTGTTTACAGAATTTCTAAATATACCAACATTTTAACAAACAAGACAGTTCACTATGAGCCCAATTAGCCACAGTTGACCTAAGCTCCTTAGAAAGGTTCAGTATACAACTACCACTTGGCTTTATAACATCTGATGATAACAATATCAAGACACCACAACTCTGCATCCATTTATATTTTGAAGCCTTTTCATCTTTGAAAGCATTCAACTATTTTAAAGTATACTAAATGTGTGGAATGTTTCTTACATTCTTAAAGTTCATATCTGTGTGTTGATTAGGTGTCCGAAATAAATGG
Source organism: Gigantidas platifrons (assembly GCA_002080005.1). Classification (NCBI taxonomy): domain Eukaryota; kingdom Metazoa; phylum Mollusca; class Bivalvia; order Mytilida; family Modiolidae; genus Gigantidas; species Gigantidas platifrons. The sequence continues at coordinate 708,480 of MJUT01000725.1, forward strand.
CATGAGAAGGGACATATAGTAAAGTCTGTCCATTTCATCACCTTTATTTTGTCCTGTCATTGAAAATTTCATATGAATAGAACCTCTTTTAAGAGGTCACCTGTCTTATGACAACTGTTTCCTTGTCCCAATTGTGACCTCTTAATACAGGTTAGACTGTAGTTTGAAAAAGAACGATCTTGCAAATAGATTTCACATTTCTTCTCAGAATATACTGTCCTGTTTGAACCCAAGTTGTACATTAATGATGATTGCATAGTTGCAACCTTTCAAAGTTGTCAATTGTCAATTGAAAATCCAAGATTGCTACTACAACATGATATATAACGGTAGTTTTAATATGCCAATAGCATCCTATTGGAAAATGATTAAAATTGTCTCTGCTGAACTGATTAAACCAAGCTGTGCATGAATGAATATTCAGTTGATAATCCTGTGTATAAGTTGTGTTTTTGAGGGTTAGTGTTATGGTGTTGCCACTTCCAACAATATTTTTTCAGTTATATCGTGGGGGTCAGTTTTATTGGTGGAGGAAACCAGAGTGCCTGGAGAGAACCACCGACCTGTCACAAGTCACTGACAAACTTTATCACATAATGTGGTATTATGAGTACACATCCCCTAAGTGGGATTTGAACTCAAGTTGTGTTTTTGAGTCCACCAGTAATACAAAATTGCTTGCTACTGTAAGGAATAGTTTTAACAAATGAGAGAAAAGAATGAAATCATTTTCTTTTCTTAAACTATTGATTATGTAAGAGTCTGACACAACCACACAGTCGGTGCTCCTTGTCAGACAGATACTGAACTGATTGAACTAATTTTATTCATGAATGATCATGTGGTGTCCTTTCTCAGTTTTTTGTGTTGATTAGTAATTTAAGGTAGAGGCCACCATAGGACTTGTTTAATATAGAAATCTGGATTCATATATAGTCGGTTAAAGAGCTCATGTTTTGCTTGTTAACTGTACATATATGCCGACTTTAAATAAAATTTACTTTATTAAATTAAATTATCTTTTAGGAAATTACTGAGATGATCCCCACAGTGTATTACGTTTGCATGCTTAAAACATTACATTTTTTTCATGCAACTTTTTACTACATTTGCACAAACTTCTCTTAGGTAAAAATAGGTTAGGTATATAAATTGTATTGGGTCATCGTGGTCGTGATCATATGGTAGTTGGATTTATGACTACCTATGCAATCAGTGCCTATCACCACTAACATTGTGAGTTTGAATCCAGCTCAGGTGAGGTGTACTCAATACAACATTATGTGATAAATTTGTCAGTGACTTGCGGAAGGTTAGTGGTTTTCTCCTGGTAATCTGGTTTCCCCCACCAATAAGACTGACCGCCACGATATAGATGAAATATTGATGAAAATGGCATCAAACATAGCCCTAACCCTGATTTTTAATTATATAAGGGTCCTATGATACCATGGTAGTTAAATTTTTAAAATGGGGTGTGAAATTGTTAGAAATACAAGCATGTGAATACATGGTAACGTAAAACCTGTAGTACAATAAGGTGAGACTACCCATCAAATATACTGACATAGTAATAATATTATTTAACTATAAAGATAGCAATATCTCATTTGTTTTTCATGTTTAACAGATATTATATATATGTACAACCAGCATCTGTTAACACAGATTTCTTTACAAAATTAATCTTTTCCCATTTTTATCATTTATACAGTGACACAGATAAAGTGACAGAAGGAGTCTATCATGTAGAAATATATGACATTTTATTTGGTGAGGTTTTCTAATTAATGTAATTACAACCATGACACTTTACTTACCAAGTTAAATCAAGTACATATCGTGGAAAAGAATCCAGACACACAATTTTTTTTTATTAGAAGGAGCTGCAATTTTTGCCTGTAATATGGAAACAGTAATTTACTAATGGTAGGAGCACCTAAATAGAAATAATAGAAAATTGCATCCCAACACTGATGAATGGGTAAGAATCATTTCCTCAGCTGACTTTACTAATGTTTTCTCTATTCAAGTAGATAATTTCTATGCAAATAGTTTTCTGGTTGAGAACAGTACCGATGTGTAAGATCTTATTCTCATATGTCACAGTCTTATTTTGAAAAAAGTTGGTGAAATAAAACAAGAATGACAATTATCATCATCAGAAGAAGATGATGATCTATTCTTTGAGGTAGACTGTGTAATGTAACTAACTTTCAGGGTCAATAAATAGTTCGTCATGCGTCATCTACTTTCTGGCAAATGTAAAAAGGGAGGCCAGTTTTTTGTGGATATTAAAGAAATTTTAGGTTTGGATTCCTTACAAGTAGCTGGTTAATTAACATGAACTTATAACAGCTGGTGTAAAAAAAAAATTTTAGTACTTAACAAGGGCCTTGGTGGTAGGGTGTTTAATGTAATTGACCTCTGACCTCGAGTCTTAATAATACCACTGACGTTAAGTTGTGTATATGTACTGTCAAACTTTGTTATTTCAAACTCTGATTACCTGTAGTTATTTTCTTGGATACTGTCAAAGTAAGAATAGGAACTGGAATTGCCCTGATAACTCAAAAACTTGGCTTATTCAAACAAAAATAAAGATCACTTTAACTTTAACACTACAAGATTCAACTTTACATATACATGTATATATATATGATATATATATATATACTTGTGTTCGTGTGTGTTCCTAATAGGAGAAATTATTTTAAATTATAGTTTCATACATATCCTTTATATCTATGACTGAGACCAAAAAAAATTACATATTAGAATATGTTTTGTTTTTTTGGCAAAATGCAAATACCTGCCCTTGGCATAAAAAGTTCATGACTGTTTGTATAATCCCCTGTAATAATTTACAGTATCTTAAATCAGAGACAGTAGGACAGGACATATGTATCTAGAAACCACACCAAGGGATAAAATGTCATATTTGTAATCAGGATTTACCTCCTTTTCTTTCAAATTTGAAGAAAAAATATATATAATTATGACAATGTGATGTATCACAAAATTAACCCTAAGCTACAAGAAAAGACAAAAATAAGTAAGCAAAGTGTAGCATCATATATGTCATACATATGGTTATTTTCAGATTAAATTTAGTGTTGATACAAGATACGAAGATTCGCATATTTTTACATTAGATAGACAAGTTTATTTTTGAAGGAGTTCTTTCCCTTGTTGACTGGAAAAACATTCTATGTGCAACTCCTCCTACATTTTAAAATGAGATTTCCTCAAAACTTTGCATGCTTGCGTATTACCATTTGCCGATTTTCGTATGAGCTTATTTGGCTGATTGATTCAATCATTTTGATAGAGCTATTGCACTTTTTCTAAGGTTCTAAGACAAGGAATAAAAATTAATAGTCATTACTTAGGTATATAGATGATTTCGAGTATGAGTTAAAAACACTCATACTACTAGAAGGTTTTATGATTGTAAGACTCTAAGACGGAAAATAAAATCAGTGGTCATTAATTGGGAATACATTTTGTATTTAAAAGAATGATCATTATACTGTAAGTCAAAATAATGGATATTTTTAACCAACATCATACATGTACACATGTACAGTCCAATCTGTCCAAATGGTCACCTCTATTAAGCAGTCACCTGTATTGAAAGGTCACCTTTTTCTTGTCCTGGCATAGAAAAATTCATATGAATTAAACCTCTTTTAAGAGGGCACCTGTCTTATAAGACCACTTTTTATTTGTCCCAAAGGTGATCTCTTAATACTTGTTAGACTGTATATCATTTTAATTTTGTGTTTATTTAAAAGATAACCAAAAAAAATTGTATAATGGCTACTTTCTTCCTATTATTCAACAAGTTAACAGAACTTGTAAAACATGCTTTAATATTTGTTAAATGAACAATGAAAATCGGGTCTCCCAAAATCTATGATTATTTTTGTTTGATCAGGCGATAGACTGGATAAAAATCTTTATTTGATTTGTAATAATGACATAGCCGTAAAATTCTATGAAATAACCCTGTGGTCAGGCACAGTTGGACAGTTTGACCCGTCCTAAATCATCAAATTTCATTCACCTGTAAAAATTTAATCAACACGAAATCCAGGTGAGAAGGAAGATCGGATTTATTAAACATTTATCACATCGTAGTTTTTGAACGAGTGGATTATGGGATAGATGACACGGGGGTATATTCTCATTGGCTGATTCCCGCCTAATTGTTTACTACAAAGTTTTACTATATTGTTTACATAGAGTTGTGTGCAACGAAAAATTGTAGCTGAAAAAACATTGGACTTAAGTGAAACTTTTGTATGCAGTAGAAAAGGTAAGATCACATTTGAAAATTAATGCAACACCTTTGTCTATCTCAAGGTTTTATATGTGTATGTACAGGTGTGCTTACTATACACCTGTGTCCACAGGTGTCTTCTTAATTCACCAGCTCTCAGATACTTTTAGTACAATGTAATTGTGTTACCTGCCCATTGCTAATTGCAAAAAATACCTGTACACATGCATGCATGCTACCTGCACATTTTGTTTCATCTAATGATTGAGTTATTTAAGGACTGTAATTATTTCTATGTTAAGGCATGTTGCATGTCAAGAAAGACTTCAAAAAGATTGTATGCATGATGCAGCATATTGAACTGCTGGCTGTTTATATGAGGAAATTGAATTGTTACTCCTTACACTCAAGTTCAAATGGAACATAAATAACGATTATTGATCAGGGAATTCAAGCATTGAGAAAATTAAACCAGGCTATAAATATGACAAGCAAGGAAAAGGGGGGACATGTTTATCATTGTCCATCTCTGCCTATTAAATTGTGTCTCCATCTTATTTAAGTTGTAGTAGGTTAGTTGGTTGGTTTTATTGGGTTTAATGCCACTTTCAACAATATTTCAGTTATATCGTGGCGGTCAGTTTTATTGGTGGAGGAAACTGGAGTACCCGGAGAAAACCACAGATCTGTTGCAAGTCACTGACAAACTATATCACATAATGTTGTATCTAGGGAAATGTGCTTGTAGAAAAAAAAAGCCATAATTCAAGGACTTATTCTATTTTTTGTTTATGAATTATATTTCCTTGAAAAATAACAGTAAATTTGTACTTGTATTTAAGGTATTTTTGCATATAGATTGTAGTCAAGCAAACCCCCTATGACCAATTCAACCTCTCCGACCTCCTTTTTGCATCTGAACCCAGTAATCATATTAAAGCACTTCCTGGTTGTTCACTTGTATCACATTTTAAATTCTAATTAGAACTCGCTTTGCAGTGTGTTTAGGTCACATTAGAGTTAAAAGAGGTCTTGTGGCTATATTTGGAATATAATTTATTCAGGGTTTTTTTTACCACACAATAAAGTCAGGAAGACCTGAAATGACTTTAAAATTACCCAGAAACCTGATGTTATATTTCACCAGTAATCTTAATATCACTGTTTCACTAGTGCATGGTTAAAATTTGGGAGATAATCTGGAACTTAAAAGGACAATAGAATAATCTGCTTTTTATATGGTCCAGATGTTATTTAATGCAGTGCAATAGGTACAATTTAAGACATGTCATGGAAGTATTGCAACGAGTGCAGACGGTCCTGTACATAGACATAAGCTCATTAATGTCATGTTCTAATTCAGGTGTTGTGGGTTCAAGTGTTCTGGTACATGTATTAAATAAAATGAGTAGCATATATTATTCGTAACTTCTATGGTTTATTTACAGGTATTGAAGACTGCTGAGTGTAACAGTATAAAAGCAGGTAAAAAAAATTTAATACACAGTATCTTGAAAAGGAGGGATTGTGTGATTGGGAAAGGGGGCAGGGGGCTTACTCTCAGTATTCTATTTTTCTTTCAAGACAATTTTGTCCATCCGTATATATTACTAGAAAATTTGCTCCTGAGTTTACCCCCCTTTTTTCGTGGGGCTCATTAAGTTCAGTCTTTAGCTTACTGTGTTGTGTTTTGTAGATAATTGCTCTACCTTTTTGCCTGATTTTGTTGTCTGTTCATCTTTGATTTACAGCTTCTGATTACTCCTATGGTATCTTTGATTTACAGCTTCTGATTACTTCTATGGTATCTTCAAACTTTTCTTGCAAATTCGTGGTAAGAAAAAAAAACCAGTAGGTTCATGTGTATTTTGGATTATATAATGGGGGGAGGGGGAGCCTAACCATTCCTACCTTCATTTTTTATTTCTTTTTCCCTTAATAGAATTGTTAATATATAGTTTGTACAACTGTCATCTGATTGACGCTACTAATTACTATATATACCATATTCTATAATATCCAATTAACCGTTTAAAAAGTGGAAATGTGTTATTTTTGAGGTCATCATTAACCTGTGATATATATACCGTATTCTATAATATCCAATTAACCGTTCAAAAAAGTGGAAATGTGTTATTTTTGAGGTCGTCATTATCCTGGGATATATACCGTATTCTATAATATTCAATTAACCGTTCAAAAAGTGAAAATGTGTTATTTTTGACGTCGTCATTAACCTGGGGCATCAATACATGATATTTTTTTTAACATTGAAAACGATTTAAAGATTTCACTGTTGTAAGGTAACCAATGTTTAAGTCACCTTTTCTAGGTCTTTAATTTGTTGTCTTAGCTTGTGGCACACAATGAACAAAAGTACAGTACATTCTTATCACTTGGTCTTGCTCGCTTTTGACACCTTTTTATCTTTTCTTTGATTTTGAAGGAAGTGTATTTAAGTTGAATAGCGAGATTTGCACCATCGATCAAAGTCCCAATGACCTTGATAAGTTTTTGGAGTTTTGCTTTTTTTTTCCCCGGGTTAGCAAATAGACGCTATGGTGACTCATAACGCTTCTCGTTTACCTGAATGTACGGGTGGTTATCTACCTTCATGTTTACTTAATAAATATATACATAATAGACTATGTCCTGTATGACACGTTAGACTAGGAAATTGGGTAATTTCAAGTCCAGAGTGAACTTATAAGTTTAAATTATATTATAAGAATAAGTCAAGATGTATTTTAAGATAGAAAAATGTATTTTGGAAAAATCAAAAAGGAGTGATATAGGTGATCTTAATGTTGTTTATAAAAGGTGTTGCTTTTAGGGATTGTTTTGTATATAACTACATAATTTCAATACTTATTATTTCTTTATACCATTGTATTTTTGGAATATGAGAATACAAATATAAATTAAATACTGAAGTCAAAAAATGGGATTAATTAAAAGACTAAAAAGTTTGTTTCCTTTCTAAAGTCTGGTCTGATAAGAGGGGTGGCCTTTGGTGAGAGTGACCCTTTAGGAGGGGACATTAAAGTCTGGTCTGATAAGAGGGGTGGCCTTTGGTGAGAGTGACCCTTTAGGAGGGAACATTAAAGTCTGGTCTGAAAAGAGGGGTGGCCTTTGGTGAGAGTGGCCCTACAGGAAGGGGGACTACAATAACAGTATATGTAAAAAAATAAATGTTCTTCTACAAACTGAAATAATGATCCATGCTTTTTATTTTGACTTAACTTTTAAAAACATTCTTTACATCACTATTTGGTTGGGTTCCTTAAATTACCAAAAATCTTTATTCTCAAATAAATCATAAATTACAACATGAATGGTATAGGGAAATTTCAACAGAAGTTACCAAGGTGTTGTTACTAATATAATTAAAGAGTTTCAATTAAAATTAGTGTTAATTATGAAATGAAATGAGACATTGCTGAGTCATTTGCATTGTTTAAAGGGGGAAGGATCATTTACAGACTTTCACTAAGGTGTCTCCAATCATTGTATTGTTGTATACACCTAAGACAATCAAAATGAAATTAACCTTTCTGTTTTGTGTATTTTTGAATGTAAACAATCAGTAAGGTGAAATGTCCCCCACGGTGAAATGTGAACCCCCCTGACGCCAATGTCCCTTACATTGTGTGATATACACATGTACTTGGTAACTATATGTAAAACTAAAGCTGTCGTCTAAAATAACATTTTTAATGTTGACAAAAGTTTTTAAAAGATTTGTTGAAATGAAGGATTAAAAATTTGAAAGAAGTATAAAAATAAAAGTTTAGAGGAACAGACCCTTGAGTTTCTCGAGGCCATTTGTTTATCAAGTTTGAACAAATATGTTTTCATTTGGGTCACAGAATAAACACAGGGTGATAGCTGCTAAAAAGGATTTGATAGAGGAAAATGTTTTTCAATAGTTTACTTTTGTATAAAGTATTATACCAACTTATGTTTACAAAACCCCATATTAGGGTTGTCAATCAAAGATGAAAGAGTAGGCCTAAGGGAGCTTTTCAATTTATCCAAAAAATATAATTTGATATTGAATAGATAAATAGTATTCATAATTGCTAGGACATACAATGAATAATCTAATTAAAAAGATAATTGATTTTTTGCTTTGTCACATGACCATTGTTTTATTTTATTATATTTGTAATCTTTTTCTATGCTTGATTACCCCTATTGAATGCCTCATAATATGTGTTGACAACTAGCCAATGAGAGAAGAGTTCATACCTCCACTACAACACAGTTTACTATCAACAGATTTAGTATTCACACATGGTCCAGGAGTAAAAGATTGTTTTTAATTTTATTATTATTTACATCAAAATATTTTATTTTCAAAACAGACGGAATTATTTAATTATCATATAAAAATGTCAGAAATTGTAACATTTCATGGATTATTATTGTGACAACTTCTGGATTTGAGAATTTAGTGTATTTTTACCTATAGATATACTTACCTGGGTGTAAAAACTTCCTTTGATATTATCAAACATCTGTGTCAGCCAAACAGTGTAGTATATTTCTGCATATTGTACATTTTGGATTTAGCATAAATGATCTATATATGGTAGAAAATTGATTTTTATTGCGAGTGTGCATTAGAAATTTTACAAGAAGTTACATTTTTTACAGCCTTAGGTAAAACAGGAGGATGGATATTTTAACCATTTTGACAGTGTTATTTACCCTCCTGGGACTAACTTCAGCATTTTTTGACACCTCAGCCAACTTAATATTGAAAACTGCTGGTGAGTACAATGTAGCTTAAAATTTAATTTAAGTAGTATTAATTACCTGCTTTTAATAGATAATACACAGGGTACATTTTGTATTTTTATTTACTTCACAATTGCACCTACTCATTTTCAAATGTTTCTGGAAAATTTCTGACCTTTCAAACAATCTCTTACTTATTCATTCTACTATAACTAAAATTCAAGATTTTATTTACTGTGAAAAAATACTAATCATGTTATGGTTGTATATCTTCCATTCTACATTCATAATTACATGTACTCATTTTCAAATGTTTTCTACATTCATTATTACATGTACTCATTTTCAAATGTTTTCTACATTCATAATTACATGTACTCATTTTCAAATGTTTCTGGAAAATTTCTGAGCTTTCAAATAATCTATTTCTAACTCATTCTTCTATAACACAAATTTGAGATTTTATATACTGTGTTAAAAAAAAAAAAACACTCATACTTGTATATCTTCCATTCTAGAGTGTTTAATTTCTTCTTTTCACTGATTTGAAATGATAATGAAAATGTATACTATACAAATAAAATGTACAAAGAAATTTGGAAATATCACTATTTGTGACTTTGGAAAGGACTGACTGGGTTGTTACACAAACTTCTTACAAATAAATACTTCATGTTATTACTTTTTATGGTGTATACCAATAGTAGTAAAGTTAGAGAAATAGGTAGTAAATTTGAGGACACCTGAATCCTAAAACACAGGTGTGTTATTGGCCAGGCTACTTGAACTTTTCCTATAGATAAAAACACTCAAAGGTTGACATGTTATATCAACAGAAAGTTCAATAAAACTAGTGGTCTTATTTTACTCCTATGAGTTTTGACATGTAAATAAAATGACATAATTCATTTTAATTTGAATTAATATGATACGAAAGTTGTTCAAAATAATGGGAGAGAGAGAAAATAAAATATTGTTTTCTCAATGTTAATGGGTTAAAATCTATATACATTTGTATACTTGTCAATATTTAAGTGGTAATGAATTGAAAGCTAAAATTCCCACTTAATAATTAGGGAGGAGAGAGATTTGGGATTATAGATTTAAGAGTTTAATTAACATGCTTTTAAAAATGTATGAAATTAAGAATTTGTACAAGCAGTAACAAAAAAATAATAAGTCATTAGTGTCAGCTCACAAAATGTCAAATTTAATACATTTGTCAAATTTTAGCCTATGAATGAAAAATTCTGATCACCTATCCTCAAAACTTAGCTTCGGGTGAAAAGAAGATATTTAATATGCAACCATTCGGTCAAATCTCTGCTTTAAAGCCTACCGAAGCATGAATTTCTTATTTCTTAAGCGTGACATTTTAAGGTAATGGGTTTCAGTAACATCTTCAATAAGACGATGGGATCGGCATGATAAATATCGTGGTTGTTATTTTCTACCACGGTCATTTGCATTTTATCATATATTACTATTTTTTTTAACACCTTTTTCTTGACTGACATGTTTTGTTCACGTTATTTTTCATTTTGTCACAAAATAAAATAAAACCATTTGTCATATCAATAAAACTGACACGTTACTTGCACATGTTTGTGTTATGTATAATTCATTCATCAAGGATTGTTACATGAAACATGTGATAGGATTTGATACACACAATTGTATCAATAAACATTCCTTAAAGTGCAGTAATCTGCAATACACATCCATTAATATTCCAACTGGTTCATCTGCATTTTAATACATTTCAAGCGATCAAATCTGATTGGGAATGCTTCTTAACGTAGACAGCTAGCAGCAGATGAAGGGTTATTCTCTAGATGGAGATACAGACAGAAAATTTCTTCGGAAGCCTAATCTCAATGAGATTAATGAAGGGTTACATCATACTGTGAAGTTTTAGTTCGAAGATGAATGAAATGCATCCTTTTTATTCCTAATATGTTCAAGATTTCTGTGAGATATTGGAATAAAAAGAGAGCAATGTTCTTCAACATTTTGATTAACATTTACAGTTGAGAGGGCGTCTGAATTAAATAATCAGGTTTCAAAAGTATGTAATAATTAATATAAACAGGTTTTGATCCAAGACAGATTGTAAAATGAACGAACACATGTACATGGTTTTTTCTTTTCTTTCTTCTTTTACATATTATCTGTGTAGGAGGAGATTGTGGCATAGAATATATCTTGTTTCAAAAGGAGAAAAATTTCAATAATTAAAATTTGAATCCCTGTTTTTTATTCTTTTTTAAATTCCTGCTGTTATTTTGTCAATAATTGTCTGTAAAAGCATGCTGAAAGGGAGTATATACTTTGGCAATAACCACATTCTATTATATTATTTATCCCCCACAACTAATTCTTATCATTGAAGGCCAAACTTTAGGGGTTTATGTAAACAATGAATGTTCTGATAATCAAGCAGATATTGACCATGGAGCTGATCATCAAATCCTCATTACAGACAGAGATAAGTCTATAGTGACCACTAACTGACCATCATATCTATTGATAAGATCATAAAGCTGTGAAATCCTAGCTACAATATCATCAGGACTAATTATCCCCAATCAAGATGTTTATCAGTGACCACTGGCTACATTACTGGTAAATCACTTACCTGCAACAACAACTACAGTCCTTCATACATTAACCTTACCTATTTTCACCAATGCCAAGATCGGTGAGTAATGGAACAACTACAGTCCTTTAGACATTAACCTTACCTATTTTCACCAATGCCAAGATCGGTGGGTAATGGAACAACTACAGTCCTTTAGACATTAACCTTACATATTTTTACCAATCCCAAGAATAATGGGTAAGGAGCAGCTACAGTCCTCTATATATTAACCTTTCATATTTTCACCAATCCCAGGATTGACTACAGTCTTTTCAGATTTTCACCAATTTCAGGATTTATGTGTAATGTAATATGTTTGGTATAGTAAGGTGATAATTTGGTAGATCAAAATATTCATAGGTAAATCTCTTGAATAAATTTTGAAGGTGAACTGTGGAAAATGTTGTTATACAACAAATGTATATAAAATGAATTATATGTATATCCTGTTTGATACATGTATTCTATTAAAAACAGGGATCAAGTTATGATTTCATGATGGTTTCATCTGTCTGATCAAATAATTAATTAAGTGAAGGTAAAAATGATATTGTGACAACATTTCTCTGGACATTCCTCTTTGACTCCTCATTCATAAAAAAACGTGCAACACCTTCAGTAGCTTTCTCTTGGCATTCTTCGCTGACTGGTCATTGACAACATGTGTGACACCTTTCAGCATGCTTGTCTTTGTCATAGTATAAACATTGATCAGTGAAAGCATGTGCTATGTGGTGTTGAAGTAAATATGACAAAAACCACCCCTTTGTAAGCCCAAAGATAAATATGTGTATACATACAGTGTATCATTAATTGATAAAAAATGATCTAGGATTGGTTTATTGGCACACTAATCTCTGATTATCTGTCTCTTATAACATGATTATCTACCCTTTGGATTAAAAGATAAATTACTGCTTTTAAAAATAGCTGTAATCCTCTATTTATTAAACAGAGGTCTGGATATTTTTTTTTATTTATATGAAACAAGTTGTAATGAGGTTTATACAATTTATACCCCCCACAACAAACTTAACTAAACATACAATGAAGTTTCATTGTAAATTTTCTTGATCAGTTGGTTTATGGTGTTTAATGCCACTTTCAACAATATTTCAGTTTATTGTGGTGTTTTTTTAAACAACTATGGTAGTGCATTTTGATACAATTTTTATGTATATGGAAAATTAAACAGGCAACTTTCTATTTCTCTTTCAAGTGAAGAAAATGACCTCGTTTTTTTATCTGAATGTCTTTACCCTTGTCCTATTTTTACTGCTGTTTGGTACAAAAATGAAAGTAGAAATGACAGATTTATTCAACAAACCTGGATCATGAGTTCAGCTGACACTGGGAGAGAAAAAGTTAATATATAACATAATACATGTCATTGTCAGGCGTCAAATTGTCAATTTATGTGATGGTCTGACTGTCTGATGGGCTAATTTTATACTGGACAAGAAATTTGTCCAAAAGTGTCACAAAGTCCAGCCTGTCTAATCATCCATTGTCAAGGTTTCACAATTCACATAAATCTCATATAGTGTCACTTTGACATTTCACTTTGAAATGAAAATATTCATATAAAATTTTAATTTATTCTGTTCAAGATTGTACATGTTTAAAAATTTGATTTGATTTGATAAATTAGCATGAAAAAAGGTGTGCATGTACTTTGTACATGTATTTTTGGTAATAAGAATTTAGTAATGTTTCAAAAGAAAAAGGATAAAGATGAGTAGACATTACTCATTAGAAAAAGTAATTTGTGAATTTTATTTACTCTATAAAAAATGGCACACTGTGTTTATATAAATTAAATAATAGCCTGTAGATCTTAACCAGCAGTAGACTTAAATAATTTACTGTATTAGAATTTATAATTTACTGTATTAGAATTTCTGTTACAATTGAATCTCATTATGTCAAACTCGGTTTACTAGAAATTTCGGCTAGGTCAAAATTGTTCAGAAGTCCCTCTGTAAACTTGGTGTTTTTCAACTTAATTTACTCCTCTTATCTCAAATTTCAGATATCTCGAAGTAGCTTTTCAGTCCCTAATAGACAAATCCACTCAAATTATGTCCTTTATGTCAAAATTAGAAATTAAATCAATTAACAAACCCGTTAAAGTGTGTACAGAAGTGTACTTCTGTAGATATTTTACCTTCAAAAAGATTGTTGCCCATGCATTGAAGAAGGATTGACCAGCTATATAGACTTCAGAGCCACAATTCTACAGTGTTTAAGACAGGGTTATTAAATGGCCCCAGTGTGACGGAGGTGGTTTCATTGTCATTGAAAAATCGTCCTTTCGTTGAAGGAAATTATGTATTTCTCAGTTGTAAAGATTAATTTGATTTTAAATGCTAACAAGAGCACCCATTTAATTATTCATAAGATCGTGTGTAGATGTCCTTGCTAAGTTCTGATTGAGATCGGTGAAAATGAGTGCACTGAAAATGTTATTGTCAACACCAGTGAAGCGAGTGATCGCTGGCACCACAAGTCTTAACATAGATTGGGGGACAATCGGCAGTCTTGTCATCATGTAGATTGACATTTACGTGTGCCAGGTAGCAGGTTTTATTTATGTGCACTGTACAATGAATATATAAATAAATCAAATCATTTCAATATACAACAGTACAGTATAATTATTGATTTGCATAGGGTTATGTCTCTAACAATATTTTTTTATTAAATAAAAAACAATTATGAATTGGGGATGGTTTCAGGGTTATTGCAAGCTTTTCTAATACATTTCTTCTCAAATGAAAGGAGGTGAAAAAATTTGCACCTATTTAATTATCTCAATATAAAAATGGAATTTTTGCAGTGAGTTATCTCCCTTTATTTCATACCATGCTAAATCTATTGATTAAATAACTTTTAGATAACCAAGGTTAATTAATTCTTAATTATGTAAAATCATTAAATTGTCCATTAAACTATTTAATAACTAATGTAGTCCTCCTTATCAAATTAAAGCATTAATAAGGCCTGAAAGTCAATATGTGATATACAAATTGCAGCACTAGCAGATGACAGGTGCCTTTAACATCTGAAGCAGGTAAAAATCAATTAATCAATGTCCATGTGAAAACAAATTGTAATGGAATGTTTGCTTTCTACTTTACTTAATGACAGAAAAACAGCAATATTGGCAAATTTTCTTTTCAAGGCATATTGACTTCAATAAAAATAAGTCTTTTCATTTGTAAAATTATTTAAATAATTATTTTGTATATTATTATAGTATATTGTATTCGAAATATGGGGTTTAAACATAAAATAGGGAAAAAATATAAAATTATAGATTTAAAAAGCAGAACCTAAAAGTCTAAACTGCAACAAAAATCATGCTTATTATGTGTTTGTGGTTAAACGATTTCAAACGTTTTGATCAAGGATTAGTCAATGCATTCAAAAACGAAATGAATTGAAAGGAGGAACAAAAATTGAAGAGGTATATATCCAGATCTCATCAATTGTGGGGAAAATAAAACGAATTATACAGGAAGTGGATCATTACTCACAATTACACCTCTCCAATACACTAAGTGGAAGACTTGAGAGACTATTATACTTTTTAATTATAAATCATTACAGTGAAACCTATCTAAACCAATCCTCTTTCGGACAAAAATTTGTGTTCAAAATAGAAAGATATTCGGTTTATACAGGCTAAATTAACCCCCAAAAATCCTACATTTGGGACTTTTATTTATATAAAGTTCGGTTTATACAGGATTCAAATTTATTTAGGTTCAGTTTAGACTGGTATCACTGTACAATGATGAAGCAAAAACTTGAGACAAATTTTTAAAAATCTGTAATATCATGTACCAGTAGCTGTATATTTAATTAAAGGGTCAATTATTAGTAATTCATAAATGATACACATTACAATATTTGACTTCAGACAAAATTACAGGGAAGAATATTATATGCGTTCATTGTTATAAGAGATCGTAGATAAATAGATAATGTTCACTCTATGAAGATGGGTCTAGATAGTATAGTTATTTTAAACCTGTATGTACATCATAAATACGTCTGATTTTGACGTTGGTCGTAATAGGAGACACTAGAGATTTTCTTTTGATTATACATTTTTTTTCTATCTCCAGTACTTATATACTGTATTTCAAATCTGAGCATACATGCAAAATGGAGAAGATTTAGCGATGATGCATGTAGTTGCATCTTAAAAGATGTTTATTTTAATCTATATTTGATTTTTTATGTTTATATTTAGAGTAAAATGTTGCTCAATCTTTAGTTTTCTGTGTAATGTTTTGGAGATCATTGCTTTTTCTTTTGGCCATTGTATTGTCTGTCCTTCTTTGATTTACAACTTTTTGTTAACCTTTCGGTATCTTCAAAGTTTTTCTTACACATCTATACAATAATTTTCTAAAAACTATTTGAAATGTGAAAAAAAAGTTTAAAATTAATGCACAAGGGCAAGAAGCTAGCGTCACCAAAAATAATCCCCCTGAAATCTTTTAAAAACCTGCTTTGACTCGTAACAAATGTTTAAACTAGGTCATCAGATTGTTTGAAAGGATTAGAGAAGTTAAAGCTGATTCACGATGCATTGAAAAATAAAATCATAACAACAAGCTACCTGGCAAGCTAAAGGTAAAAATAGTAGTGTCAAAACTTCCCTTACCCAAATTTCTAAAGAGTTTTCTAATCATCTGATATTGGGTTTAGTTAACAGACAACAAGTTTTCTTGTTAAGAAGGAAGTTTTTAAATAACGTTGATCAACATCTTCCTTACTATGACAATGCTTTTCCGTAAAAGATTTGTAAAGAAATGTTTATTTTTAGCCAAGATTTTGTAATTTTGACATCTGAAGTGATTTGATATTGAAAATGGCTAATAGAAATTGGGAATTAAAAAAAGATAATTTAGAAAATGGCCTTTGAAAAAGATAATTTGGTTCAAGAAATTACATTGCCAATCTTTTTTTAATATCATGTATATTGCATCTACCAGTACATGAATTATCTGACAGATCTTGTGTTTTCTTCCTAAAAGTTTCTGGTAAACATTATCACATATAATAACTAAACTACTAGATAAACTAGCTGGCCTGATGTTTTAATTTGGACATGCATTGTAGAACAGTCCTGACAAGTTGTCAGGAAGATAAAAGTTTTACATTGTGGCTTGGTCCTTGTTTATAGAATTCTGTGTGTTATGTAATAACAAGATATAGCTACTAAATAAATGTTTATCTCTGTATAGATATATAGGTTATGATAAGTACAGTGTATATACAGTTAAATCTACACATGCCATGTGGTCACCTCTATTAAGCAGTCACCTGTTTTAAAAGGTCACCTTTTTTTTGTCCTGTCATAGAAAATTTCATATGAATTGAACATCTTTTAATGAGGTCACCTGTCTTTATAAGGCCACTTATTATTTGTCCCAAAGGTGTCCTCTTAATACAGGTTTTACTATAGATATATTTGTATATTAAACATCCAATTTTACACAAAATATTGATAACTAGAGGGATGATTTTTAAGCTTCAATAGGAGTGATTATTCAACTTGTGTAGTAATTTTATTAACCTTTGGCATTTTGTACTATAATCATTGGTAGAAATGTGAGAGTTTTATTTATGCAATTAGGTAAAAAAAAACTAATATATCTGAACAAAATTAATTAAAATTAAATATGGGAGAGAGATGGGTGGTTTTCTTAAAATCATATATACATTATTAAGATGTAAAAAAAATCATTGTAGAGATAAAAAGGGTGAATAATTGTACAAATCAGAATGTACACAATTGTTTTGAATAAATGGCATTACCTTAAAAAGTTTGTTATTTACCTATGTGTATTGTCTTGACAAACTTTCAAACTGTTAGGGACAATCAGAGAACCCTACTTCATAGTGTCACTTGTCAAGTGATGATAATTCTAAAGTAATAGAGATAATTATGACAATATACAGTAGAAGGGATATTACCTTTAGTATATTTACGGTACTGAAGAGTAGAAGAAAAGACAAAATTCTCCAGTTGCTAGATTTAGAATATTTATGGTAGAAAAATGGAGAGATAAATTTTGCAGTTTATATGTTTGTTCCTTGTGTCAACAAATAAAGCTACCATTAGCACACAGCAGTTGTTAGTGAGTTAGGAATTTGACTACTTTGGTGTCGACTCTGTGGACAGAACTCTTGATAATGAGACACAAATGTATGGGGGTCTTGAGTCATACAAGTCGACTGGTACACTGTATACATGTATGTATATGGTAATCTTCAATGTGAATCATTTTCGTCAACGTATCATTCCGTGATTGAATTCAGGGATTAGAAATTGTTTAGAAAATGTATTATGGAGAATATTTTACAAATTGCTGGCTTAATTTACTTTAAAAGTTTAAAAAATCTATATTTTAATACTACAAATGTACAAGTTTTGTTTTTCTCTTCTTTGTGTACATAATTACAAGAAGTAACATTTTTTTTCCTTAAAATTTTTATGAGAAATTAAGTGCATGGATTGAGTTTTTATATTTGTTGGTTTATATATATATCAAGTGTTCATGATCAGGGCTCTATCATTGAAAGTCTTGTAAAGTGTGAAATTTATCCTGTTGATAAGTAGTAGCATTAGATAATCAGGTCTCCTATAAGAATTTAAGAAAAAAAATTGTTATTGCCAATTAAGGTCCCACAAGGGGCAAACAATTTAATACAATGATTGGAATGATTGGAGACATATAAAGATACATGTAGATACAAAAAACAGGAAAACATATTTATGTTCAGTGACTGCATGGCCAGATCAGCCTATCAAATACCACCATAAATCAATTCACATTTAATATAACATGTATAATAACTATAATAATTCACATTACAAATAAGTAATGATATCTATAGGATCAGTTGTGTCCTCGCAGCAAAAAAACATTCTTCAATAAAGCTACCTAATTTTTTTAAAACTTGTTCATTTTCATTTTTATTTATTTGAAATGCACAATTTTACCCCAAGGGGTTGATGGCATACAATTATACAAAGACATATATACAAAGCAGACAAAGGACAATCATTAATTAAGTACAAATTAAAAGAACAACAAGACAGTCTTATACAGACAAATTAAATTTGTAAAAATTGGTAAATAGCCAGACAAATTTTGATGATGTGTCCATGTATCTAAAATTTGGACACAAGTCAATAACTTTACATTGTATCAGACTTAATACACAAACATGACTAAAATTACTAAAAACCACGAACATCTGGTTTCTTTTAAACTTCAATGGGGGAAGCTCCTAATTAGATTAATATCAAAAACAATTAGATTAATTTACCTGGCCAATGGCCGAGTCTTTTGTTAAAACAGTAGGTATATTGTATTGATATTGGATAATTATTATGATAGTAGATAATTGAGATAAAACATGAAACCTACCTGGGATAATGAGATTTAACATTGATGATAGACACATCAAAGGCCACATGTGCCTCCAGGGGAAGTAACTTCTGTAATAGATTGATTGGCCTTCGGCCAACTGTAACACATTAGTAATTAGAAAATATATCATGATATCTTTTGATGTTTCTATTTGGGTCTTGAACATGGAAATTTTATATTTGAGGGAACAAAAATAAGTGAGCTTTGTTAGTTGAGATACATGTACAATGTAAATTATAAGAGGTTTTGTCAGTTGAGATACATGTACAATGTAAATTATAAGAGGTTTTGACAGTTGAGATACATGTACAATGTAAATTATAAGAGGCTTTGTCAGTTGAGATACATGTACAATGTAAATTATAAGAGGTTTTGACAGTTGAGATACATGTACAATGTAAATTATAAGAGGTTTTGTCAGTTGAGATACATGTACAATGTAAATTATAAGAGGTTTTGACAGTTGAGATACATGTACAATGTAAATTATAAGAGGTTTTGACAGTTGAGATACATGTACAATGTAAATTATAAGAGGTTTTGTCAGTTGAGATACATGTACAATGTAAATTATAAGAGGTTTTGTCAGTTGAGATACATGTACAATGCAAATTATAAGAGGTTAACAAGAAATACATGTATGTGTGAAAAAATATTGTTTTGATTTCGATTTTAATATTCAAATATTAAAATGTCTTCACACCTAAAAAAATGTTTTGAATTTGATTATAATATTTTGAAAATGCCTTCACACCTCAAAATATTAATTATATATTTGTTTTTGTTGGAGTTGGGAAAGTTAAGCAGGTGAAAAAAAGTGTTCTTGATAAAAGAAGAAAGAAAATAAAGAAATTGACATCTGGGAGAAAATAGAACTTGAAATCAGCATCAAATATGATCATTTTCAATTCTACAAAGAAAACAAGACTTCACTTTTACACAAGCTTGCAGATATTAAAAAAAAACATATTTTTTTTTATTTATTTGTTTTAATAAATCTGTCTCATTTCAAATCAATAAAATGAAAAATAAAATAAAATCCCTTTCCATATTAGGTGAATTTTAATCAGATATATATTATTTAATTATTAGCCAGTTAGAAATATACAAGTTGTATAGAAATATACACAGAGGTGTGTAATATTGTGTTGTCAGAGGTTTAATTTTAATCCCTAATCAAACTACAGTACAGCATACAAGTAGCTTAAAAATCATGCTACGTCTGTGGTCAGGATAGTGAACATTAGTCAACACTTCAAAAAAAAAGTCGATACCAGGGATCATATACAATGTATTACCATTGACGTGAGCCAGTATTTACTATGTTGCATGGAGAATTACGGGAATTAAGTAGATGACGTAATTCCTGATAAATACATGTACTTATATATTATTTATATATATAGTATATATTCAATAGTGTACCTTGTACACCTTTGGAAATGTTTACTTAAAAATAAAATACTTTTTCCTGATTTTTCAGCTTTTCAGAAGTTCACACCTTTGTATGTCTTGATAGTCTACTGTGTAAATAGAAATTTTAAATTAAATTCAATCAGTTTCATATTCACATCTTTGTGTAGTAGTGTCTTGATAGTCCTATTGCATGAGGAGAAATTTGAAATTAAATTCAATCAGTCTGTCCCATATGTTCAACCCTTTTTATTTTGGAATATTAATTTTTCATAGAAACCATGTAAACATAAATGTATTATTTTTTTTTAAGTTCTACCTTCTTCAACTTGTGACTGATCATTTTCATACATTAAGATTTTTATCTATGATGATATATGGGTGAATAAATTATTTGATGAGTGTCAATTTATCAAATTTATTTTTATTTTTATTTTATTTTTTAAATGACTATTTTGCTGTGTCATTGTAAATTTAAAAAAAATGCTTTAGAATATAACAATCTTTAAATGGCTTGATATTCAATGCAGTTTTCATCTTCTTTTCATACAAGTGTAATGTTAAATTCCACTTAAAAAGAATATCAACATTATTAGAATTTAATTGCAACCTGTGATATGGAAGCATTTCAATTGAAAAACCCTGTTTTACCTACATAAACTTTTTTTGATGTTGCACAGTTTTATAGAGCTTGTATATATATTTCTTTACACTCAATGCACAATAAATATATATTTATATCAACTGATATTTTCAAACACTACTTTACATTTCATAAGTAGCAAAGTTTGTTTTTATTCTGTTTCAAGTGAATTCACATTTCAAGGTCAGTTTCGATTGATATAAAGTGTCACCTATAGTCAATTTCTTGTCAGCTGCCAGTTTTTCCCACATTAAATGTATCCCCATATTATAGATTGAATAAAAGCACACTTTTGGTCCATTAAAGGACAAGTGAGTTGACGACTTCAATATTTTAATTAGATTTCGGTAGAAAACGCTATAAAAGAGCCACAGATGTTTACCAGAAACTCATCGAAATGTGATTTTCTGCTGGTAGATTTTCTTAAGATTGTCATGAATTATGCAGAAGACAATATGACCTCACATTTGTATAAACAGTTTTTTAAGTGAAGATTTTTCGATCGGTTGGCACTTTGCCCAAATACATACCGATACATGACACTATACTTTTAAGTAATGTACGTGATCTGCTTTCAGATGTGGTTATGAATATGTTACCTTAGCTGAGGTTATAACTTGTTTGTAAAAAGTTATCAAATGAAATTAAATAACTGTTTTAAAAGTTTTAATCTTCATGGATGTTACTGTAGTAACTGGATGTTGATTATCATGTAACTTTCTTAGAATTGTAACAGGACTTGAGAGATATTTTTTAATGAAGCTGAAAAGTATGGAACAAATTAGATTATTAAATTGCTGCAGTGGGAAAAATCCCAATGAAGAAATTTGCTATCCTTAGGCCTTCAGTAGTATTCTTTGGTTTGCTAAGACATGTTAGACATATAAAAACTGCCTCTACCATCATTATTTTATGGTGAATTCAATAAATGTTTTTTTGTATTAAATTTCCAGCCAGTAAGGGTCATCTTTTTAGATATGTGTTATGAAAAAAAAGCATAAATAATTTCCGTTTGTCTACCCATCTCAAAAATTGTAAATGCGTATAGCATACCAATATATTTTGTTAATGTAATATGTTCTTACATGCTTTTTGTTTTGATTTGCTTTGGGGTAAAA
This sequence comes from Gigantidas platifrons, assembly GCA_002080005.1. Classification (NCBI taxonomy): domain Eukaryota; kingdom Metazoa; phylum Mollusca; class Bivalvia; order Mytilida; family Modiolidae; genus Gigantidas; species Gigantidas platifrons. The sequence goes on from MJUT01000725.1 coordinate 730,780, forward strand.
TAAATGTATGTACTTTTTCTGGTTGATTTCAACAACAACAGTGTCAAGAAACACCTATATTTATCTTTGCCTTATATTATTTTATTAATCCAACATTCCATCTTTTTGCAGAAGTAAATGGCAAACAGAATTTTAAAGACGGAAATTCTTCTATCCATTTTAAGGTGTTAGATACATCAGGAGAATGGATGCTGTTAGGAGGAAGGTAAGAATATGATTCAGAAATCTTTCGTATAAAATAACGTTGATTATTATGACAATACCGTGAAACACTTCTAAACCGAACCTCTTTAAACCATGTAACCAAATCCTAAATAAAAAAATAGAAACTTGTCTAAACTGAACCCTGAATAAAACAGAAACCTATCTAAACTGAACCCTGAATAAAACAGAAGTCTATCTAAACTGAAACCTGAATAAAACAGAAGTCTATCTAAACTGAACCCTGAATAAAACAGAAGTCTATCTAAACTGAACCCTGAATAAAACAGAAGTCTATCTAAACTGAACCCTGAATAAAACAGAAACCTATCTAAACTGAACCCTGAATAAAACAGAAGTCTATCTAAACTGAACCCTGAATAAAACAGAAACCTATCTAAACTGAACCCTGAATAAAACAGAAACCTATCTAAACAGAAACCTGTCTAAATCGAACCCTCAATTAAACAGAATCCTGTATAAATCAAACTTCAAATAATAAAGTCTGAATGTAGGAAATCTTTGTTTATTTATAAACCAAGTGCCTCAGCCTGTCTATTCTGAACACAAAAGCTTGTCCTAAGAAGGATTGGTTAAGACAGGTTTCAATGTACATCAATATGTAAGTGTGTCAGTATATCAAACAAACTGAAAGGGTTTTAAGGACTTTTATCCATTGAATGTCTATAGATGCTTGTTACGACCAGATTTATGCAGAAATAGCTACCAGTATTCCGAAAACTAAAGCTGGTCCTAGGGAGGTTCGTTTTAGGCAGGTTACACTGTTTTTCACTACTGCTGGTCCCAAGGAGGTTCGTTTTTAGACATATTTCACTGTACTACTGACTGTTAGGTGTAAACAAGCATATTTGTCATTATGACAGCGTTTGGCGTCATACCTGTAACCTCATTTATCTCATTAACATTATGTTCGTAATGAAATATAGGTGTGAAGTCCTATATACCGTAATTGTAATTACATAGAACACATGTAAAATTTTCTTTGCCATTACCGTATTTTATAGTATTTTATATCTATGGTACTTTGACTATGTAACAGAACGCTAACTTTCATAATAACAAACAAAAATAGTGATTGAATACCAGAACACAAAGAAAGATCGCAATACATTTTTTTATTATGACTTAGATCAGTTAATGAATATCAATCTTATCCAATTTGAGAAGTCATCGGGAGGGGAAAAAAAGAAATAAATTCAATACAATCAAATCTGTATTAATACGAGGTCACATTTTGGACAAAGAAAAATGGTCTTAAAGACAGGTGACATCTTGAAAGAGGTTCAATTTATATGAAATTGTCTATGACAGGACAAGAATAATGTGACCTTTTAAAACAGGTGATTGCTTAATAGAGGTGACTACATGAGCAGATTTGACTGTATTTGTTAATTAGAAACATTTTTTTAATGTAAAAATAGTTCTTTGTATTTATGTATATATATATATAAGCATACAGGTATTATCATTTATAATTTTTGACCTGTCTAGCATTGTACTGTGAAATATAAAAGTACATTGATAACACAAGAGTCATATGATCATTCTTTAAAGTTGAAGGATTTTGAAAAATCAATAAACAATACACCCTTGTTTATACCTACGATTATATCTATATCACCACCTCTTGGACCGGGCTATATTTTTGCAATAAGCAAGGTGGCAATATAGCGAGAAAGAAATTTACATATAACTAAACTAAAAATACATGCTTGCTTTTTTTTTAGCTTCAAAATTTGGTAGCGATTAGTTGGACCGTATATCAAGGGTACAAACTACATGCACATATATATGATAACAATATGTCATTGTAAAATGAAAAATAGACATTTGGAATTTTCTTCAATGTATTGCTTGAAAATACATGTATGTAGATAAATTTTGAATGTTTTGTTTTTCAGAAATAAAGTATACAATATCAGCATGACAACACTCCAAGAAGAACTACAGGTACATCAGAATTGATATTTGTTTATAGCAATATGGAGACTATAAATTTGCTGTCCTCAATTGACATTTCTTATGAGTTTGCTTCCCTCAGTTGATATATCTGCCATAATATACTGATTGAAGAACATGCCCTAATACACAAGGGACCTATATTACTTTGCCTCAGTAATTACTTTTCCACAATAGAAAGTTGTAATAGACAATATTGCCATGAGCACATAGTATGATGTCTCAAAAATGTATTGACTCCAAAATTATATTTAAAAATCTAGGATAAAGATTAATATGCTGTAGGTCTATACCCCCCCCCCCCCTCCTTTTCCCACTGTGACCCACATTTCATGCCCTCACATTAAAATACAAGACATAGCTAACAGTAAGGGGTATTTTTACACATGGTATATGTTTATTTCCTGGATGTTGATTTCATGCTGTGCTGGCCTATGAAACAAAAACAATGAAATAGACATAACAAAACCCTGGATGACTCGGTTGTCATATTTCTACATAGTTTCATCAATCAGTGCACATGATTTAATGTTGGCTAATTGAAAAAAGTAATAGGTTTTCCCTGGGTAATCCTACTGCAACTCTCTCTTGTCAGGTTAAGACAGGATTGTTCTTGGGATTTAGATAAGAAAATTGTTCATTCCTTTCAAATTTACATGTTACTTGTTTCCCCATGCAAATAATTTGTGTGTGTGTGAGGGGGTGGGGTGGGGGTTTGTTTCATTTTTTTTTAAATTAGACCTTGTCAGTGCCCCACATTTCAGTTCATCATTATAGAAAATAATATGTGTGCATATTGAACTAAACTTTTTGTGTTGGCAGTTTTAACATATCATGTGTAATATTTCGCACAGAAAACATGAATACATCACATTGTTTACACCAGAATTTAGATGATAAAAATATCAATAAAAAGCCATGCACTGAACATTAATAGTTGTTTAAGAAATGTGTTGTAGTTGTTTGAATTAGTTCCAGAACATATCATTTCTAGATTTTTACAGTGTATTAAAATTGAATAACGCTTTAATGTTTGCACCAAACATGCAATTAATCAGCTGTTGGAAGTATCATATATTTTACATGTTCTTCTCTTTTTACAGAGAATTGAGTGGGGTCCAAGGGAATATGATAGACAGTATTGTTTAAAGAAGAAAAAGTCAAAGGTGAGTCACTATCATAGAGACATCGCCTTAGTGTACAGTATAATTACAGCATTATACATAATAAAAATTTAATAAAAACATGTTACCGGATGCATAAACATTTTTCCAATGAAAACAAAAAGTATATGGCTATAGATTTAATTGTTTTAACATTGCCAGAAACAGGAGTGATTATGATGCAGAATTTTTTTTTTTAATGATTCTCCATATTTTTCCAATGAAAACAAAAAGTATATTTGCCTATTAATTTAATTGTTTAAACATTGCAAGAAACAGGAATGATCATGATGCAGAAAAGTTTTTTTTTATTGTTTATAACAATTCTCATTTTTCTAGATACAGTGGTGTAACTCTTATTAAATATCATGGGGGAAATTTGAACTATCTGTTCTTTATGCAGAAATTTGTTTCCTGAGGCTGATAATGTGTTTTTTGGTACATTTACATAAATTTTCTTCCAGTTATCTTATGTAAGCCAAGATTATATTCTGTTTTATATCTATACAATCTGATCTGTTTTGTTATGCAACATTGTGTTGTTTTTTTTATGTATTTTGTATGGTAATTTGATGCCCAAGTAAAAAAAGGTTCAAAAAGGGTCTGTAGTATTTAAAAAAAAATGTATTAAAAAAATATTTTTGGAAAAAAAACATAATAAAGGTTGCTTTGTTTGTTGCTGTTTTTGAATGAATTAAGTTTTGAAGGTGATTTTCATAGTTCAGAAAAACAAATTGTATAGAAAAAAAGTGAAAGGAGAAATTACCTCCCCATTTCCCTCTGTAGATGTTCTGAACCATTATGTAATTAATTATATAGTAGTCATTAGGTACAAAATCTTAAAAATAGCAATTGTTTTGATTGTAACCAACAAGGTATCCTGACATATATTTACGTAATGCAGTAATATTCATTTGCAGTTATTCGGTTCAAATGAAAAAAAATATATGTTAAATGAAAACTGTTAAGATTCTTTAATTTTTATTTGTTTGAATATCAATTTAAAATATTCGTAAATCTGATTCGTGCAAAAACTATAGATATGTGATTGGCAAATACTTTTCTAATTTCCTGAAATATCAATGAATTCAATCCATCTTTGGCACTGGTGTGACATTACATATTGATCCCTGTCTTATAAATCATTTGACTAACTCTGATGATATTCCATTGAATGTCATTTATGGAGGGCTGTTACTGACATATTTATGATTGATCAAAGATCGTTATGGGAGCCTGTTTCTGACATGTTCAATTAGCAGATTATGTAATATTTGAAGGGAAATCATTTGTATGCTCAGCAGTTTTGATTGACTATGCAGCTTTATAAATTTCTTAATTTAGAAAATATGAAAGTGAGGGAGAATGATTTAAAAGACATAACATTGCTGGAAAAACCAAATAAATTATGCATTAATACTTGATAAGTAATAAATCTGTTAAAATTAATTCATTTCTGCTTTGCATGTGAAAATAAAGTCAGATATTGGTGAAGAGAAACTAATAGTTCTTAAATCTTAATAAGCTGTATTTAAAAAGTGAAAAGAGAGTTTTTTTTTATATTTGTTTAGTTCATACGCTCAACCAAGTTCTCTTAACCTCTTATCCAAACAAAAGTTCTTTTAACTTTTGCTAAAAATATCAAGATGAAAAATCAGGTTTAATTTATTTTTCATAACAAACAATGAACAATGGCCACCTTTTAAAATGTGCAATAGCCATTGTATACTGACCCAGGCATTAAAATGTCAGATTTTGTCGAAGGTGTAAAAATCAATTTGTCCATTTTATGGCACTAGGACATGAAATCCTTGACACCTGTACCTGTTCGTGGCATGGTAAGACGTGTAACGAGATATCAACCCACCTGTGTCACAAACTGATCAATGTATAATTAACATGAATATAAAATGACATCATGGAATATCTTGATCCTATAGATCTTATGCATGTATTGTTTTATATATAATAATAAAAACGTAAAAAAGACTTTGATCAATAATAGGTTATTCTGTCAAGATCTTTTACATGCAAGAAACTAAAATGACGAACAATTTATGACGATAGTTAGTTTCTGGATACTTGTTCATAGTGATATTTTTATTTTTCTTCTTTCTAGGAGTGTTGTTTGTGGTTTTAATTGGGGGAAATCAGCTTTTAAACTTTTGCATGTCTTCAAAACAATATATACCGATAAAAACAAATTAACAGTCCTATGGCTGTTTATTTTTCTTAATTTGTAAAGAAAAAATTTCACCCTGTGATAGATACTAAGTAATCCTTTACAGATAAGTCATATACCCGTTAGTTTCTTTCACCTAAAGTTTGATGACCACGTCTTTGTTTTCATCACAAAATAAGAATATTATATTTATTTTTGTCTTGTATGTTATCAATTTGTCGAGACAGACAGACATAAATCTTTTTAATGTCCATAAAAACTGTATACGTGTCCATATTGATCTTTTGACTAAATTAAGAAATATTTCCCATCACCATGCGGTATAAAAGACAGTTTTCACCACTAGAAATCGTCATTAAATCATCTCTTAGTCCAATGTTCATTATTTAAAATAGGAAGAAATATGTCCGTTGTGATTACTGTCAGTGTCAAACAAAATAAGGCATTTCCTCTTGGTATTAGGACAAGTGGTAAAGTCTTAGATCCTGATTTTGACAGAAAAAATACATTTTAGGAAGTAGTTGAGGATTTATAAGTTTTCAGGCAATGAATTATTTTTCTACAGAATAATTGAACAAAAACCATTAATGGAGAATCAATCTCCATGGAACTTTCTCTATAAATTAACAATTATATTAGAGGTTAAAGAGTTAATCACAGAAACTGATCAATATGTCTTCAAAACAAAAAGAAATCTTTTAATATAAGCCATTAAAGATCTGATTTAAATCGTGGTCGTGATCGTATCGTAGTTGAATTTAAATCACCACTGGTGTTGTGAGTTCGAATCCCGCTCAGGCGAGGTGTACTCGATACAACATTATGTGATAAAGTTCATCAGTGACTTGCGCCAGGTCAGTGGTTTTCTCTGGGCGCTCTGGTTTCCTTCATCAATAAAATTAACCTCCACGATATACAATGTAACTGAAAAATTGTTGAAAATGCCATTAAACACTAACCCTAGCCCTTAAAATGTGTAAGCAGACAAGATATGAGAGACCAATAAAATGGAAGACAAGATAGGTAAATGTTTGTTCTCTTCCTGGATTAACACAAACAAACATTATAATCAAAGCAAGCACACCTGTACATTAACAGCTGATTTAATCCCTGTACCTTCCTCTGTTTGATTGTGGTCATCATAGAGTTTAGATTAGACTTTTATCTTGCCTTTAAATGGGTGGACATCATACAATTTTTGTTATAGCATGATCGGATATACATTCATTAAAATCTGACCGTTTCAAATTAAAACAGTTGATTTTGTCACATGATGAATTGGAAGAATGTATTTCATTCTATTAATTGTTTAAGTTTCAAAGACTTTAAATGGAATTTTTGTATTTTGTTATCGAATTATTTAAAAAAAACAAATTGGTCTGAGGGTCTGTCTACCTTTTGATGATTTTCACTTTTGTCTTACCACATTCTTACTCAACATCGCCTTAACTGATTCTCTCCAAACATACATGTAGATATTCAACTACATGTATCAGGAGGGTCTATATATATATATCTTTGTGTACCATATTTCACCATATTGTTGTTTTAGAGTTACAGGACTTTTTTTTAATGGCATATCATGTTCATATGGCACAGCTGTTTACTAACAATGATTGATCTTAAGTAAGAAATAGACCCATTTTAATACATTAATTATGCAATATTGTAATTTAATATTTCCAGGATCAGTGTCAAAACTACATCAGATTATATGGCAAAAAAGACAATGGCGATGTCTACCTCTGTGGGACTAATGCTTTTAAACCAAGATGTCGTGTCTATAAGAAACAAGAGGTCAGTATACAGATCATTTCTTATACAGTTAAACCTGTATTAAGAGGTCACCATTGGGACAAAGAAAAAGTGGTCGTACGAGACAGGTGACCTCTTAAAAGAGGTTCAATTCATATGAAATGTTCAATGACAGGACAAGAAAAAGGTGACTTTTTAATAGAGGTGACTGCATGGGAAGCTTTGACTGTACATGTAAATATCAATTATTGTACAGTCAAACCTGCCTTAAAGGACACCTCTCAATAACAAATCACTGTCTATAAAGGGCAGTCTCATTCCTCCCTTAATGAATAGTACATATAATTTTAAGCTGTGTATATATAAAGGGCAATTGCTCATAAATTGCACATTTTCAAGTTCCCTCGAGTGGCCTTTACATACAAGTTTGACAGTATATATAATTACAGTCAAACTTGCTTTAGTGACCACCTCTATCAGGTCAGATAAATTGCATTATGCGACCTTAATTTCAATTTCCTTTCACAGTTCGTTTAAATTTATTAAACCTGTATTTAGCATTTAACCTGTCGTAATAGACCATATTTCAGTGTTCTCTTTGAAGGTCATATAAGACAGCTTTAACTGTACAAGAAACATTATTGCCATTTTGAAAAAAGAAATAAAATAAAAGTGCACTACGTGCATGTCGGTGCAATTGTAAACCAGTTTGCTTATCTGTCCACATTTTGGGATGACACTCAGTACATGTACCGGTACATGTATTTAAACTTTGTACTTCTCTCGATCATGTAACTGTAAATTTTTTTTATTGAATTATATAATACATGATTGATATCATGTACATGTATTAAATTAGGCCTATACTTTATATAGAAAAAGGTTATACATTGATACTGGGATCATGTGTCATGGAAAAAAAAAGAAGTTGCTACCAGTATAGAACCACATACTAGTAGTAAATTTTGAACTCCATCAACTTTATCAGCCGATAAAACACTGCACAGTAGTATTTACTTCTATATACTGATTGTAGCCTTTGATAATGGGTGACATTTGAATTTGTTTTGACACCTGACAGTTACAACCATTGTTTGTAACTGTCAAAGGTTAAAACTCACTGCGATTTTTATCTGATCAAATATTGTTTTGGGATTTGCACAAAAATATTTATATTTGCTTAATAAAGAAAATGGTGGGTTACCTTTTATAGTTGAATAAAATGTCCAAAATGTAGAGCAATGTGTGTGACCTAAATAGGAAGAATAATACAAGTGCAAAGGTACTTTTGTACTTCATATTTTTCATGAACGAAATCATAATAAACAGACTGATGTTAGGGTTATGGTGTTTAACACCACTTTCAACAATATTTCAGTTATATCGTGGCAGTTAGTTTTATTGGTGGAGATAACTGGAGTACCCAGAGGAAGTCACTGACCTGCTACAAGTTACTGACAACCCTCTTTAAGGGAAAATGAAAGCATATAGAATTTGTTTTTATATCAAAAAAAAAATTTGATATTTTTTTTTTATTGTTTTCAGGATAGCACTTATAAAATGTTAATAGAGGAAGATGGTGTAGGCAAATGTCCATTTGATCCACTCCAAAATAGTACAGCAGTTTATACAGGTACATTAATATGTTCTAAAAAAAGAAAACAAGTTCAACAGTCCAACAGTCAAACCACAACAATTAAAACAATGCAGACTGTCAACAAACTCCTCAATCATAGAAAACCACAATGATAAATACACAACTACCATATGATAAAAAGTTGATTTAAACTTCTAAGCTGAAATTATCTATAAAATTTGTAATGTTTTGGAAGAACACAATTTATTTGATTAATATGAGAAACAAAATTATGGTAATTTTCGTTTATTTATATTTTATGTATACTGAAATTATGTATAAAATTTAGAATATTTTGAAATGACACAATTGTTTTGTAATTTTTATTAGATTTACTTCTTATTTTATAGATGGACAACTTTTCTCTGGAACAGTTGCTGATGCATCACAGAGAGATCCTCTGATTCTAAAGATACATAAAGGTCATATGGTGAGAACAGTACAACATGACTCTAAAGTTGTCAATGGTAAGTCAGATATATGTGTCTTCAAACCTCTTCATTTCTATGTCCTCAAACCTCTCAAATACTATTAAGGGTTACAAACAATATGCATATGATCAAATCATTGTGAATTACATCTGAAGCTTTTTCTAAACAAATTTTGGCAAACACTGAAGAATCTTTTTTGTGAAAATGTATTGACCATTTATGGTTTTTTGCATTATGTGATAAAGTTTGTCAGTGACTTGTGGCAGGACAGTGGTTTTCTCTGGGTACTCTGGTTTCCTCCACCAATAAAACTGACTGCCACGATAGAACTGAAATATTGTTGACAGTGGCATTAAACACCATAAACCCTAACTCCTTATGGTTCTTGTGATAATGAGGGGATCTACAAATTTAAAAATTATTGGTAAATATTGCTGATGCATAAGATAAACATTTTATATGTTACAGAGACATATTTTCGAGAACAGATTTAATTGTGATAAACATTTTATATGTTACAGAGACATATTTTCAAGAACAGATTTAATTGTGTTTTTTCAGATCCAGATTTTGTGAGTTCATTTGACATTGGTGATAAGGTGTATTTTTTCTTTAGAGAAACCGCTGTAGAACACATCAACTGTGGAAAGGTAAGATTAATGATCAAATCTTTTGAGTATGTGTTAGGGGGGAGGGAATTTGGCAAAATTGAAAAAGAACTACAGGGTTTTGGTTTGAAATTGTTTCTTCAGATCCACTTGTCTAATAATTAAGTATATTGTAATAATTTTCATGTAAAGATAAATTTTAATTATTTCTTTGTCTGCAGATATACACAACATGAATGATTTGAGCCACATATTCTGTTGAATTAGACAAATGTCTTATGTTGATATCACACAAAAAAATCCATTTCTGCAGTATTTGAAAATGTAAGATTGAATATTAACTACAAAATTAATTATGCTTATTTCTAGCTGTATTATATTACCAGTATATCCTTCATGGAAAAATAAATTTGTAACTTTTTCATGTAAAATTTCAAGCATTTAGCAAAAATGTGTCGTGATTTTCAGGCTGTGTTTTCTCGTGTGGCAAGAGTTTGTAAGAATGACAAAGGTGGTAACTATTTAATGAAGAATTTATGGACATCATTCTTCAAAGCTAGACTGAACTGCTCCATACCTGGAGAATATCCTTTCCATTTTGATCTGATTCGTAAGTATTTTGTTAGCCTGCTTTGTGTATACGATATATTTATATAAAAAAAAAAATTCTCAAAATTAAAAGTCCTAATAACATATACTCACGTAATATATCATGTTAATTACAGACGTATAATTTCCTTCATGATTTTTTCTAAAGCTCTATGTCATTATGTCTGACTCAAAAAGTTGAGCTTATTATGAATCTTTAATTGCATTTAAAGATTCTCAAATCTCAGGATATGTACTTCTAATATTCATAATTACATCCTGTGACTGACTTCGTCCAATTTTCAATAAATCAAGTGCAGCTCAGTGTAAAAATTCAGGTATTGGTACATCAATACAATTAAGTGGCAAGAATAGAGAGAAAAAATATTCATGTTTCATTTGAGCTGCAATATCTTTTAAATGAATGGATCAGATGGCTATTTAATACAAAGGCAATATTTGTTGAATGGCTATTGCAAATCTACCTTCTTATAGAGTAATCTCCCTTTTCTTCAAAGAGTTGTCTTCTTTTCTTTAAGGATTTATCTTCTTACAGAGTAATCTCCCTTCTCTTCAAAGAGTTATCTTCTTTTCTTTAATGATTATATGTCCTTCTTTAAAGAGTTATCTCCCCTATTTGCTCAATAATAATAATACTACATCCTGATATATGATATCCATATTATCTTCAAAGTAATAAATCTAAAGAAGTATTTTCTTAGGCAGAATGACCCTTAAGTGTAATTTGTTAATATATTTTAATGAACTTGCAGAAGCCACATCAGACTTAGGGCAAGGAAACCCTTCACCAACAGCCAATAGTGCTAACAGAACAGACATGGTCTATGCAGTGTTCCAGACACATCCTAACAGTGTACGAGGTTCTGCCGTATGTGCATTCCGTTATTCTGATATCGTGAAAACATTCCAAGGAAAATTCAAAGGGCAAAGCTCACCATCCCATAACTGGTTGTCTGTACCCCAGCAGGAGACACCCGTACCACACCCTGAGAAATGCTCCAACAATACCCATCAGCTTGGAGACAAGACCTTGAATTTTATAAAAAGTCATACACTGATGGATCAAGCAGTACCAACAGCAGGCGGTTCACCAATTGTAACAATGCATGGAATAAAGTAAGTTTTACTCTTATTTTTTGGAATGAAGTAATTTTATTTATATATACAGTCAAACCTATATTAAGACGTCACCTTTGGGACAAAGAAAAAGTGGTCTTTTAAGACAGGTGACCTCTTAAAAGAGGTTCAGTTCATGTGAAATTTTCTATGACAAAACAAGAAACATGTGACCTTTTAATGCAGGTGACTGCTTAATAGAGGTGACCACTCTGGCAGGTTTGACTGTATGTCCTAAATGTTTTAACTCTGTGTTTCTGCCCTTTTGTTCTTGTTTGGGTTCTCAATTTTGGACACAGTATGAATAATCCACTCATGGCACAAAAAAGGCACCCACACTAAAAATAACTTCTTAAGTACCTTGACAATCCCACTGAAATCAATTTTTAATATCCACCATTTCTTTTTTATTTGATACCAGTTTAATTTCTTTGTTAGCAGATTATGAGGTGTTCAGAAGATTTACTTGTTGGCATCCGAAAAAAAAAACTTCAGTACACTCTTTTACCTTCTTGTTTATTTCATATTGATTTAATAAAGTTATATATAGAAATGAATCGGTCTTTTCACATGTTTTATCAGCTAATTATGACAAAAAATTAAAATAGTGTGTTACTCCAGAAAACCATTTAAAACAAATATTCTTGAGCAAAAAATGTACTATATCGGCCAAATTTTGACAAAATTTAAAGATGTATAAGTTTCGGTTTTTATTCCATCACGATAATATAGTTGAAATACTGCTAAAGTTGCCATTAAACACCAATCAATCAATCAATGTATAACATTTTGTATTCTATCAGTAGCCTAAATACTGCTAAAGTTGGTGTTAGGCACCACTCAGTCAATCAATCAATGTATTGCATTTTGTACTCAATTAAAATATAATTGCTGTGAATTAATAGTTTAATAAATGAACTATATTTTCTTAATTTCCAGGGCCCTCTTTACAGCAGTAGCTGTAGATTGGCAGATTCTTGCTGCTGACAGGAGATATTACGACATCATATTTATCGGAACAGGTAATACTTTTTCATAGATACATGTGGATTCCAATCTTTTTATTTTCCGGAGTTTTTTTTTATTATTGAAAATCCGCAAGATATTTTTTCTGGATAAAGAATTTTAATTTATATTAATATTTTATTTTCCAGAGTTTTGATTGAATTTTTTTTTTCTGGAAAAAGAATTTAAATTATATCTGTTTGTACTCATGCAGATGTTTTAATTGTTTTATTGAAGTTATGATACTACCAGTACTTATTTCTCAAAGCTTCAAGGATGAAATTATTATGAAATTGATGAATATGTAAGATAACATGGGCTTATAATGAGGTGTTAAACCACTTCCCTATAATTTATGATAATTTGCATAAATAGAGAGCCTTAATTTTGATTATTTATGGTAGTTCTATACAAAAACTACTTCAAATTATCATGAACCATAAGAAGTTTTATTAACTTTGGATCAAAGCCAACAAATGTTATTGAACTTTTTTTTTTATATTTTTTTTTTTTTTTTTTTTTGCTGGAACATTTCCAACCCTACATGTATTAAGTATTTGCCAAACAAAATGATATAACAAAGAGTGTTTATAAATTATGCATCTGATGTTAATATGGTTGCCAGTTAAGCTAAAGGGTGTTTAGCATGTCGGATGGGTTTTAAAGAGTTCACCTGCTATAAAAACACTCTTAAAAACAAATCTTGAAATAAGAACTTTGGCTAAGCTAGCTTGTCAATATACGCCAAAGTTACTGTTTTTCAAATAAAACTTTCGTGTTGGATTATAGATTTTGAATTAAAAGCTATTAATATAAAAACATAACATTTACTTGGGCTATTTCTTGGATCATTTATTTAACTAATTGATAAAAATTAGACCTAATTTTCTATAACAATACATGTAGTTTTGTAAATACTACGCATGGCACGGACAAAATGGATTAAATTGTCGGAATTACCTTCAATTCATTTAATGCAATTTCTGGGTAATTTAAACAGAATAAACAAATATATACTTATCAGTTATTTACTTTGTACTGTTAAAAAAGAGAACATATGGACTCACAGTCTAGTTTTCATAACAAAAGTTGTTTATCCACTAGTCTATGGAAGATATACAACAATGCAAAAAATAATTACAGCACACGATAAAGCTTTTTCTGAAATACTATCTTCCAAATAAAATTTTATAGCCCATTTTTCTCAAAATACATTTTGTAGATTAAATGTATTACTGAAAATAAAAAAAAATTGTAGGCCATTTTTTTCAAAATAAATTAAATGTATTACTCAAAATAAATTTTAGGTATAAGTCAAATAAGGTTCTTGTTTTTATTTTTCAGATGATGGTCGAGTTCTTAAATCTATAAACAAGGGCCAAGGGGCCCATGTAGAGTCGGTCCTTATTGAGGATATACAGGTATTCGAGGACAAATCCCCCATTACAAGTCTCAAAATATACAAAAACAAAAAAGGAATGAGGAAATTGATTGTTATATCCAGTTCAAACATAGCATCCATTCCACTCCATAGATGTAAAGAGATGAAATCATGTCGATCGTGTATTGGTCTTCAGGATCCTTATTGTGCCTGGACAACAGATGGTGGGTGTGTAGCTAGCGACAGAGGAAATGAGGGTATTCAGACAGGACATCACGACATTTGTAATTCAGAAGGTATTTATACAACTTGTCGTCGGCACGATCATTTTATTTATTCTCAGTTTTCGATATTTCTGTTTTTTGTTTAAAACAAATTTATCATTTATAATTAGTACTTGTTTATTTATTTTCTTATTTGTCTTATATTTATCTATTTACAACAAAATATAATTAATTTTGTCATTTATTAACTATTTTTTTATTTGTTGTAAGCTTTAAAATACAAATAAAAATGAATTTTACATTTAAGGATTCTATTTCATAAACAAGTGCCATAGTTTTCTTTTATAGATATTGCATGTTGTTGTTTTTCTGTTTCCATGGTTATTATTGTAGCTTTTTTTTATCGTAGAACATGGTTTTTATTTTTATTTTTATTTTCCTCTTGTCACAGACACCACAACTACCACTACCAAGGCAACCACCAAGCCTACTGTAGCCCCGCCCACGACTACTCATATTCAACCTTGCGTGTGCAAGAATGAACCCAATGTCGACTCGTCAGAAAATGAAAACAATTTTCCAGATGAAACTGAATCCAATGGTTAGTGGAGATATAAAATATATGCTACAACTGTCTCAGTTCCTCTGTCCATGCTTAGAAGAATTATATACCTATATTTAATAATAAATGTAGATGAAAAATATACCAAATTTAGATTTTTAACACCTGTCTTTCGTGTTATTAATTTCTATTCTATTCTCTTGTAATTTTGTTATACTATGTATATTCATGTATTATTTTAATAGCTAAATCTTGCATGTTGTATATTTTTCGTTATTTGTTTTGGTTGTTTTTTTTCGTTCATATAAATCAAGATTCAATGTAATATCTATTTACAAGTGATTTTAATAGTGAAAGTAGATTATTATAGATAGCTTCATCTTTTAACTTTACCATCCGTTTTTTTTCTTCTTCTATCTGTTAAATGTAGGCTTTCTATTTGTAGGTGGTCTTTTAAACAATGTACCCCAGGCCCATTTCCCAATAAAAGAACCGACTGATGGGGATGAAAAGACCCCTTTTGGTAAGGATTTATCACAATAAATTGTACTTTCACTTTGGCTGTAACTTAACAATGCACAATTGTATAAAACTGCTCCATTCCTACCTTAGAGCCAGTTATGGCTTTTTTTTTTTGCCAGTCTTTTGCTTTTTCACTTCATGTGTGTTTTTCTAAACGTCTTTTGCTGTTCTAACTTTTTGTTTGCTTTAA
This sequence comes from Gigantidas platifrons, assembly GCA_002080005.1. Taxonomy (NCBI): domain Eukaryota; kingdom Metazoa; phylum Mollusca; class Bivalvia; order Mytilida; family Modiolidae; genus Gigantidas; species Gigantidas platifrons. Next base: position 746,345 of record MJUT01000725.1, read on the forward strand.
CCTAACGTGTGTGTATATATATATTTATAAATATCTAATCTAATAATTGCTGGATTGGTGTTTAATGCTATATCGTGGCATATAATAATTGCATGATTGCTATGAAAACACCAATCAATCAATCAGTAGCAGATTACTGTTATGCAAATGATGCATGTGATAGCAAGATTCATAATAAGTATTTCTCCAATAGACCATTTGCAAATTCCTGATGATTTGATTACAAAATTAAGCATTTTTATAGGAGTTGTTTCCCTTATGATGGGTAAAATGGTACCCTTACCATACCTTTCTCTATCCAGAGTTGTCGTTCCTGCTACGCTACACAACATCTCTGTCAACGCTCATTACACAAGATTTTTGTAAAATTTAGAAACAGTAAAAAAAAATCTACTTAAAATTGTTTTAATTATTGTAAATATCAATAAAGATGAAAATAAATCACTCATTTCAAATCAATTCTCTCTTAAAAATGATTTGTGATCGTTTTTAACTTTTAACTTTTTAATTTTTACCTCCACAAAATAGTTCTCCAAGAAGTGGGGGGTAAAATCATTTTTAAGAGAGAGAATTGATTTGAAATGAGTGATTTATTTTCGTCTTTATTGATATTTACAATAATTAAAACAATTTTAAGTAGATTTTTTTTACTGTTTCTAAGTTTTACAAGAATCTTGTAAATTGAGCGTTGACAGAGATGTTGTGTAGCGTAGCAGGAACGACAACTCTGGATAGAGAATGTTACCATACAAGAGCAATGAAATGGACAAAAGATTTGTGTGGAATTCGGAAAATGTTATATTCATTAAACTTTGCAAGAAAACGAACTTGTATGTCATCATTAAAGGGAAATAACCACTATAAAAGCATATTATTGTAGAATGAAATCAGAAATATGCAAATGATTGTATTTGATAATTTGGGTACAAAAGAGTTTGCTTTTATGCTACTATCGCTTTGAATATTGTATACTGTTAATAAGTGCATGAATTAAACTGCAGGTATGATATAGGTTTTGCAACTGTTAAGCTAACAGTGTTTTTATATAATTTTTAGTTTCATATAATTTAAGCTTAATTTGCTAATTATTTATATGCTTGTTACTATTCTTATTATTATTTGATAAATTCATAATGCCTTTTTTATTATTTTTTTTTATTAAGAGTAACTTTGCATATTTATTTATTTTTTTTTGTTGTGCTCTTTTATTAAAAAAAACTTTTATTTTTAGAACAAAGCATGGATAGATAGGAAAAACTTACAGTTAACATGCTGTATTTTATTTTCTCCGAAACCTTTGGCATTCTTTCTTGTCTATCAATAGTTTAAATTTAATTATTAACAAAAATTATTATTAACAAAATTCATTGCATGATTTCTTTTTCATCGTACAGTCTTAACTTGCTTTTACTGTCACCTTAAATTAAAGAATACTTGCTGTAAGTGGCCATTTTAAAACCATATCAACTGGATTTGTGTTATTTTACCTCAAATAAATGATCACTTATCCTAGGATATCAGTTTATCAGTATTTAATTGTTACTGTTTTATCTCAGATTTTAATAAGTCGTAGGTAATTAACTTTCTAGAGGTTCTCAGTGCTGCACCTGATTGTACCAATTAAGCTATCAAATTATTGAATAATTAACTATGGTAATTACCTGTAATTCGTGCAAAAAACACTGCAGCATTGCAAAAAGACCGTCATTTATACTATAATATTGGAATCATAAATTAGGAATCGGAACTGACAAGATGGATTCACCGATCTTAAATAAGCAATAAGCAGTCAGTTGTCTTATTTGTTCATTTTCTCTTTTATTCAAAGGTGACCGTTCTATACAATCTGGACTGTATTATCTATAATAAAATATGAAGGAATTGTATTATTAAATTCTCTCTTTTTTTCTTCAGTTCCTAAGAAGCAAGAGATGAAGAAGGATAGTGATGACTCAGTCTTGTCTGTAGCAGAATCGGCAATAGGAATCGTGTGCGCCATCGTATTGTCATCAATATTTAGTTTCATTGCCGGGTTTAAAGTTCATTCATGTAGACAGAGAGACAATATGAATGCAAATCCTGGAGAAATTTATGGTACTTTAACTAAAAACCATACAAACAAACTAGCGGAAAAAGAACCGCGTTATGTCAACCATGCAGACCTTGAACGTAATAATTCACAAAAACAATTAAACTTACTTGTCAACATAACGCCAAAAGGTTCTAATCTTCCTAATGGGGGAGCTCCAGCAAAAACTGTCGTTAATTTAACGCAACCTCTTCCAGACCGAACATACGTATAGTATTTGTTCTTGCGATTTTAGGAATTTTTAATTGTTTTATATTGCACATAAGAGTGCTGTGATAAAGACAATATATGTGTTCCATATAAACAAACGGGACCAATATGGGAAGAGATGTCCACAAATATAAACAGATTGTGGACCATGAATTTGCAGCCCGAGATGGAACAATTGTTGACTGTGTTCATTTATTGTGATACTGTGACAGAGAACTACACATTCCACAAATTACTGCCAGAATTTATAGTGCTATTCATTTGTACATAGAATGTATGTACATATTGTATATGATGAACCAGAAGGCCAAAATCGTCAAATCACAATGACACAAAATAGATATGGATTGAACTTTCGAGGATATCCTTAATCAAGCTTGGCCAAAGGAAATTGGAAGTTGAGTTCCTGATCAATATTTCCAGCCAAAAAGGAAAAAAAATTGGGTTTGAGATAAATCCCAATAAATGATTTCACGCCAAAATTCGAAGGACGTAAAAAAAAAACATTTGCAAAAAGTTTTGCAGTATAAATGGAAGTCTTGTTTACAAGTAGACCAAAAGATTGTGAATGCTCTTAATTCCAAGGGTGAACATTTTTGTATTAAGAAAACTAATGAACATGTTTACCTTAAGAAATGAAGATACATTCATATAGGGCAGCAATATAATTATATAGCAGTGTACAAGTACACAAGACCAGCTCTGTTGGTGATTGAAATGGTTTTATTTTTGAAAGAAGACAACTTCAGTTTTTAATTGAAATATTTATAACATTAAATATTTGAAAATTTGAAAACTTTTAATAAATTTGACCCAGATTTTTTTTTTTTTTTTTATAATAAGAATCATTAATACAATTTTTTTTTAAAGTTCGTACAGAATGTTAATTAAATTTAGCAAAATATAAAAGTATACTCATAAATAAGCCATTCAATATCTGAAATGATCTCGTAGAAATTTGGCATACATGTTTCTAGGGCTTACGGTCATAAAGTTTTCGAGTAGGATTTTTATACTCATACTCATTCCTGAAAAAATAGCCAATCAGAACAAAGTATTTATCTAATACAGTGTTCTGATTGGTTATTTTTGAATTTGAGTATAAACGTGTGCTGCAAAATTTTATGACTAAGGCCAGATCAACTAGTTTTTATTAGTGACAATAGGTGGATTTTTTTTTCCGTTGTGCTATTTTTTAATAACAAGAGTTTGAAGTCAGTCTCTGTCTTTTCTCTTGTAACTGACTAATGCCTGGTTAAATAAATAAAGAAAAGGGTAGCACTTGTATGATTGTAGGTAGAAAAAATAAAAATCCATGCTCAACATCCACTTATAATAAATACATTGTAATGTGAATATGATAGATTGTTTTACATCTGTAGGTGTTGGCATGGAAACCAATATAGTGTATAATCAATTTCAATTTAAAATAAATTAAAAAAAAAGAAGAAAAAAAAAGTAGATTAAGTAGATTTTAGAATAGTTTTTTTTTATTTGGCCAGGCATTGAAATGAAATGTTATTTTAATTACTAACAATTGAATGGATGAAACTTGTTGCCAAATAGTGTAAATTATATGTAACTTTTTGTAGATATGTACATGTATTTTAAAAAGCAGGCAACTGCCAATTAAATTGCACCTATCAATCACATGGTATATCTAATATACAAGTCACATGTCGATCATATGATCATAATGCTTAAACCATTTTTTTCATGTGTGAAAAATTGATGTCCTACTTTTTCTTTGATTGATGATATTTTTGATAAATACCAAAAATCACTTATACTCAGTACATTTACAGTATATAAATAATAAGGAATGTATATTTCATTAATTTGTTTTAAATTATAATAAGTTATAAAAATAGCTTATTTTATTTTTTTTCTAAGTTTAATAAATCCACCCCACCCCCTTTTTTATGCCAAATTGTTTTATTACAAATTTTATAGAAATTGTTTTATTACAAATTTTATAGCAATTGTTTTACATGTATTACCAATTTTATAGAAATTGTTTTATTACAAATTTTATAGAATTCTGTTTCATGCAAGCAAATTATAGCTTTAAACAAATATTATTTCTTTAAAAGACACACAAGTCTTCTTTTTTTTATATTATTGATCAATTATATAAGTAATATCTATATCAATATAACATTATTTTTTAAGTCAAACTTATAATTAATTATTGATGTATCTACTTAAATATTCAAAATATAAAAGCACCTAGTAACAGTTCCCACCAAAGATACCGTTCTCATTCAGATTTAAATTATTATACATCTATTACATTATTATATCGCTAAACTACAGTTTTATTTATCACAAAGTCTCGTAAAGTCATCGTGCATTACCAAACATTTCATGATCTGGAATAATTATGCCCCAGCCACTAGGTTTTACCCATTTCTACAGCCAACATTAGTTTTCCGCTCAATAATTTAAATTCCTCTTAATCAATCAAATCATTTGAAATTTATGCACACAAAGTCAGAGACCATAAAAAGGAAGTCCAAGTTCGATTTAGGAAAAACACGTTTACTTTAGCTTGAAGCAGGAGGCATCTGTGTGCTATTATTTACACAACTGTTAAATTATTATCAGAGTAATCTCCACACATTTTAAATTATTTACGTTTTATTTTTGATTTAAAACAAATTGAAGATATTTTCAAATAAAAAAAGTTGATACATACAAGTACAGTCAAACCTGTATTAAGAGGTCACTTTTGGGAGAAAGAAAAAATGGCCTTATAAGACAAGTGATCTCTTAAAAGAGGGTCAATTCATATGAAATTTTCTATAACTGGAAAAGGAAAAGGTGACTGTTTAATACAGGTGACTGCATGGGCAGGTTTGATTGTATTTGTATGAATTCTTTGTTAGTTAAAACTTTTAATAGTATTGAAATAGCGAATGAGATATTGGTACATGCCGAGAACAAATTTACAATTGCTGTGTGAAACATGGCCAGTAAAGATTTTTTTTCAGAATGTTTATTTTTAAGTCAGATTTTTTACTGATACATATTTATTTTTTTTTATAATTCATATTCTCATCATGGAAGTTGATCTTTCTGGATTTCATTTCATATGGCCATTTTGCATCCTGTCATCTGTTGTTTATATTATTGTCATGGAGATTTGTTACAAATGTTTATTTTTATATTGTAAAATGCTTGTTTAATTGTTAAGAATTTTATTGTTTGTTTTTTTTTTGTACATTCAAGAAATGAAGAAAAAGATTCTCTGCATATACTTATTAAGTACAGAATAAGAACAGAAAACCTTACATGACCTCAAATTCATGGTGTCTTATAATAAGTTTACAAAAAGATTAATTGATATATTATTTTATATAAAGCTGGTTAAGAATGAACAAACCTTTCAGTAAAAAGTATAAAGTAATTTAACTATTTTTGATCTCAAAGTCATCTCATTTGTCATTTTAGAATAATCAAAATTTTCTGAAATGGACTGTTTCGAGTTTTTTGAAGCACAATGTTTGACAAACAAATCATGTTTAAAATTTTAAACAAAAATCATGCATTTTTTTCTGTAATGGATATAACAGAGGCAACAATTTGCCCACACTATCTGTCGTCTGCTATTGTTTATGCACTGTTCCTCTGTCGTCTGCTACTGTTGATATCCTTGGTTCCTCTAACCAACTTGCTGGAATATAATCAAAGTTTATTCCATTCCTTCAAATAGATCTATGAATTTCCACCTGCACATCCATTTTATTTTCCTGTACATGGATTCTGTTTGGTTTTCCATTACCCATCCCAGTTCTGGTTCTTTATCTCAACTTTGTGGTTTTACAAGTCAATCAGAAGAACAGACAACACACACACGCTTTTCACCAAAGACCCATAATATTATGTGTTTTCAAAACGTGTTTTCACTTATTTGTTACAATGGTGCTATGTAATATTTTTGTGTGTATTGTATTTTATTTTTTCTTGCATTTCTTGAATGTTAATACAACACAGGTATCAGTTTAAGGCTAATTATCATCAATGTAGCATAAAGGCTTGGAATTTGCCTTCAATTGATCAAATTATATAATTGTAAATATATTCTAAAAAAAAAAAAAAGTAAACAAAAAATAACTTAAAAAATATTAAAAGAAATAATAATAAAAAGCTTGTTTGTTTTATTATTTTCCTGCCAGACTTTACTTTAGGTACTTGAAATAAAGTTAGTGAGTAAGTAAATGATTGTTATTTAGCTCAAGTGAGGACTTTGTCAGTTATATCATGGCCAGAACAATTTGCATTTTGATGAGATGGTGATAATGTCTACTTTGTACTAGACCAGCACCTTTGTTTGATTTTTAAAGTGGTAACTCACTGAAATGACAGTCTGTGGGTAGAGATTTAGCTACACTACTAGGACTCGTTATCCTGATTCCTAGACTACCAGACTCGTTATCCTGATTCCTAGACTACCAGACTCGTTATCCTGATTCCTAGACTACCAGTCTTTGCTATTGCTCTTTAATAGTACTGTTTTGCAGAAAAGCTTCAAATATCAATTGATTAGTCTTTGGTTTCACACCACGAATGTCCTTAAATTGAAATGCCTCTAAAATTACATTTTGAACACAATTTTACAATTAATGATATGTCATATCAGGGCAAAAAAAAATAACTAGAAACTAGAAGACAAAACTTCCTAATGTGTAGCAATGGAACAAACCCATACCACCATCTAAGGATTCCTGTAGAAATGGAACAAACCCATACCACAATTTAAGGATTCCTTAGATGATGGTATGGGTTTGTTCCATTGCTACCCACTCAAATTTTAGGTATATTTGACTAAATTATTTAATATGGAAGTCTGAGACTTTTATTGTCTCGAAATCTTGTTTATGGACATAAATGAAACCTGTCTAAACAGAACTCATAATGAACCAGAATCTTGTGTAAACTGAACAACTGTCTTCTTATCAGTTCACTCAGGAGGAGTGTTTGATTCTGCCACTTTATAATGAAGTACCAGTACCAAGACAGGAAAGTTAACCATGTAATGGCCATGAATTTTGCCTGTTTACACAATTTTAGAACTGTTTGACCATTTGGTATTTTCTTGTTTGTCATTTTATTCCTTAGGTTGTTTGGTTTTGACAGTTTTCACTTAAGGTGCAAATGTTGCTTATGGTCGATTTATTTATTGTTGTTTTCTGTCAAATGAGTTGTAGTTCAGCTGTGTGATGAAAACGATATTACAAAAAAGCTCATGGGCAGAAGTTGTGATTGACACAAGTGAAATAGGATATAATGAAGAAGGTCAGCAAATGTTACCTGGCAAATGGCCACCACTGACCAATCAAAGCAATCTGTTGCTAAATTTTCTTTAACATACAATAGTCATGACATTCTCCAATTGCAAACAGCAAATGCTCAGGTCCTTCATCAGAGAGATAAGGGTTGTAACTCACTCCCATACAGCCAGCAACACCTCTTTCAGAGTGACATTTAACCCACTGCCATACAACCAGCGGACACTTCTCTCAGAGGGGGATATTGTAACACATTCCCATACAGTCTGACTACACCTCATTTAGAGGGGTAGTAACTCACTCCCATACCTCTTCCTGATGATCGAGATGGCTCCAGATTATATTAAAAATAATACAACTTGATCTATGCAATCTAATACATATATCCTTTATCTTGTCTAAAATTTCTTTTATTGCATGTCAGTAATACCTTTGTTAGATCTTTTGTTTGGTGTTAGAAAGAAGTCAGTGAACAAATTTATTATTGCCTACAAGTTTGGAACTTTTACAAAGTGAAATGGTCTTTGCAATCATTCAAGGTATTCAAACCGTTTTGTTACCGGCAGGGGATCCGGGGGTGGGGGGGGGGCGCAAAATCGTGATTTTTCACACGCGATTATTGTAAGTGCTCCCCTAACTTGCTTGTATCCTGGATCCGCCCCTCAGGGGTGTGTACAAACGGGCCCGATCAAATACACTATAAAATGGACCACATAGTGTAAATAAAAAAGTAAAGTATAAGACATATTTTCTAGTTCAGTCTTCGAAAATAATTATAATCTCTTTCTCTTGACAGGAGATATAGAGTAGAAAATAAATTCGGAAGTCAAATCTAAACGAAATTAGTCGAAATGCAAATTGCGAGTCTGGCCATGATATAGTAGATGACAAATTGATGATCAACCAATCATTAATGGAGACACCAGACCGTTTATAAATGTAAAACTTCAAAAATTGTCCGTGATGAGGATAAATACAAAGTTGTAGCTTCTTAACTATGATGAACACGTGGCAATGCTGAATTTGAATACACAGTCCTGTGCATGGTTTTACATGTGGTACAAATAATAGAGAAATATTTTCTCCTCAGGGTGGATAACTATGTACATCTTCAATGTTTTACAAGCACGTGCCCAATCAGCTGTATTTTTTTTATCTTGCAAGAATTGCATGCGTTTTCTTGGTGTAAAGATCAGTGCTTTATCATTCTGTTTGTGGTAATAAATCTCCCAAAATGAGAAGACATTCTAGATGTACTAGCATCTTGTTGCATCACATTCATGCACTTAAAAATAATTTTTTGTTTCACTGAAAAAAAAACTTGAGACGGTAAATGAGTTTTAAAGACTAAACACACTATCTAAAAATATCGTATATTATTTGGTCAAATTTTGCACAGACAAAGAAAATGGGCTCTTCGGTGAAATTAGGTGAAAATAAATATAGGTAACGGACTTCGTTTCGTTGCTATAGTATCACGAAATATGCGAATTTCTCAAAATTAAGAAAACCGACTGGTCCTGGTAAAAAGCAGTATAACTTTTTGTTTATACGCGATATCTTCGATTTTTTTTTTTTTTTCGGGATGAATATTTCTTTGTGTGCCAGAGCTGAAAACATATTTAATAATAGGTTCGGTCGTGTATATTTTTGCCGATTTTCACTTTCCCGCGGGAAAAAAGTCTTGACATTTTCCGAATTTATCTGAAATAAACAAAAATCTATCGTTGATTTTTTCTTCATATTCCATATAAAGTAAAAACAAACAGATGTCATAAGAATGAAATGAAAAAAAATATATGTCACGGACATCATCGCAGAGTAAAACTCCCTTTTTGAAATATGTTTTTGCTTGTTTTGATAAACAGAGTTGTCTTTTTTCCGACGTCGGAGAATATATAAAGACGTCACAGAGATTTAGCATCACAATACAATGCGCTAGCTGATGCGTACAAACAATAGTGGGTTTGCTCTTTAATAGGTGTTAGTCCCGCAATTTTCAAAAATATTTCATTTATAGGCCGGGTTAAGGTTAGATTATGGTGTTTAACGTCACTTTCAACATTATTTCAGTTATATCGTGGCGGTCAGTTTTATTGGTGGAGAAAACCGGTACCAGGAGAAAATATTATTTCAGTTATATTGGGGGTGTCTTAGAGTTTTAATAGAAGAGCGAACCGAATAGAAATAGTTCCTTCAATATAAGATTCTACATCTCCAATCGTGTACAGTTACCCGCTCCTCCAATGAAAATGTGGCCTACCTTGAGGGGGACAATTTAGTAGTATTTTGCTATGTCAGTTCATCTGAAATCTGGCCTTATAGGAGGAATTGGCTTATAAATCTAAAAAGGGGGGACTGCTGTATAGTTAACGTTTCATACTGTCTAATTAAAATTAGAACTTTGAACTCTGATTACATTTCTCTATCTTATTCTAACTGTAACCTGGGAGTAGTGTTTTTTATTACTCAAAAATGTAACATACAGCAAACATTACATTTAAAATTAGATTGAGTAATGAAAGGAGTTTTGACTAATAAATGGTAGGTAAATCAGAGAGTCCAAAATGAAGGAGAAATAATTAGAACAGTACAATATACAAGTACGTCACTTATCACTGAAAGGGTCAATATACTGTATATTTTACCGTAAGATTTTGAAAAATGATAAAAATGGGTGACGAAAAACGAAATTCTGCAAGCTTCTGAATTTAATCGGAAATTTCCACTCCAAATTACATGGTATACAGTAATTTGGGAAGATACCTAATAGAATGAAAACAAAGTTGGTGCAAACTTATTTCAGTATGTCACGACTCCACTGAATTTATGGGTTATTATAAAATACGTCATTGATAGGCGATTGGTTACGGCACATGACTTATAACCACAAGCCTAACATCACTAATGTGGGTCAACACTTCGATATCCACACCGAGGGTTAATGTTCCCAGACGCATACCAAAGTCCCGGTTTTTTACTGATCAGTTTGTTATGTCTTTGCGGCTTATAATATATTCCACTAAATCTGGTAGTCACGATACATTAGCTTAAAGTATAAATAAGCGCCAATTGCCCACCATGTTGGATTTAGTGTTAGGGTTGTGGTGTTTAACGCCACTCTTGGCTATAAGATGATTTAGTGTTAGGGTTGTGGTGTTTAACGCCACTGTTGGCTATAAGATGATTTAGTGTTAGGGTTGTGGTGTTTAACGCCACTGTTGGCTATAAGATGATTTAGTGTTAGGGTTGTGGTGTTTAACGCCACTGTTGGCTATAAGATGATTTAGTGTTATGGTTGTGGTGTTTAACGCCACTGTTGGCTATAAGATGATTTAGTGTTAGGGTTGTGGTGTTTAACGCCACTGTTGGCTATAAGATGATTTAGTGTTAGGGTTGTGGTGTTTAACGCCACTGTTGGCTATAAGATGATTTAGTGTTAGGGTTGTGGTGTTTAACGCCACTGTTGGCTATAAGATGATTTACTGATTGATTAACGCCAAGATACATGTACTTCAACTACACGTTTTAAGAGAGTATGTTTATACAAACAATAAACGAGTTCCAGGCGGGCTCAACACACAGAGCTGCCAAAGGCGTTCCCAGGAGGAGTACCCTCTCAATTGGGGTGGGGGTCAGGTTATAACACGGAAAGCTCGACCGTAAACCATAGTATTGTTGAACTTGTACTCACCCTGAATATGCATAAACTATTTACCACCTGACGTCAAACGACAAATAATCAATCAATCAATCAATCAATAGTTGATAGGTATATTATATAGATAACATTATAGTAGCGATCTAATATACTGTAGTGGGTATAGTGGATCTCATAATACCCAAGTTGTAGACTTCAAAATTCAAAATCAGCATATGCTTGATTTATCCGTGAAAATCCTCATAATTTTGGTTGGTTAGTTGGTTTATGGTGTTTAACGCCACTTTCAACAATACTTTAGTCATATCGTGGCGGTCAGTTTTATTGGTGGAGGAAACCGGAGTATCCGGAGAAAACCACCGATCTGTCGCAAGCCACTGACACACTTTATCACATAATGTTGTATCCAGTACACCTCGCCATGAACGCATAATTTTGGATTTATTTTATTGTGTTTAACGCCACTTTCAGCAATATTTCAGCTATATCATGGCGACCAGTTTTAGTGGTGGAAGAAGCCGGAGTACCCGGAGAGAACCACCGACCATGGGCAAGCAACTGGTAAACTTTATCACTTGCGAGTCGAGTGCACCCTTTTTTGTAATTTACACATCCGGGCGCGAACACGCCGTATTGGTGATAGCTTGTATGAGTTGTTAGGTAATCCAACTACCTAACTCATTGAGCCACACGGGCCCTGAATAATTTTGGAACTTAATTTCACTGATAGATACGAATTTAACCAATTGAACACTGCGTTAAACACCAAACCCCCTGTATATCATATGTTGTATACATACATGTATGATAAAAGGAGATAACAAATAAGACACCATCAAAATATGGGTTATATATCTAACTTTCATTAACAAACATTTTCATTTTTTTTTTTTTACAAAACATTGGTACAACACAGATATGTTAACAATCAAATGTAGAGAGAAGATCACAATCGGATTTCATTTTAAAAAAGGATGAAATTAACTTGCATGACCCCTCGGATTATTCCTTGCCAATTTTCGTGTTTAAGGGGGTAGACTCATGGGGTGAGATATCTTTTGGTACAGAAATCTATCCGATATATCTGATTTTAGCACAGTTTGTGATATTAAAAAGACGAAATTAACTTGCATGACCCCTCGGATTATTCCTTGCCAATTTTCGTGTTTAAGGGGGTAGACCCATGGGGTGAGATATCTTTTGGTACAGAAATCTATCCGATATATCTGATTTTAGCACAGTTTGTGATATTAAAAAGATGAAATTAACTTGCATGACCCCTCGGATTACACTTTGCCAATTTTCGTGTTTAAGGGGGGTAGACCCATGGGGTGAGATATCTTTTGGTACAGAAATCTACCCGATATATCTTATTTTAGCACAGGTTGGGAAATAATAACAAAAGGATTTATCATAAGTTGGTCACGCCGTCTCGTGGTTTCACACTCCCTGTAATCTGGATAATTGAAAGTTTCTTGGCAATGGCTTTCATTTGTAAATTACTACCTGCCTACTCTCGTAATTTGTATGTTGTACGTAAAACACTATCGTTTGTTGTTATTGGAACTGAATTGTTATTCTAAATAATTACTAAAGTAAATGGTGAAACTAGATATACGCCTTGTTCATCGAATTTTATCATATTGCACCAGATCATACTTATGATAGGGATACAATCATGTTTATCTGTATATTTTCTATTTGTTTCTGCATGTTTTTTGCTTTGTTTTTTTTTTTTAATTTTAGCTCCTTAAACTATGTATAAAACTGGTTAGTTGGTTTTGTGGTGTTTAACGCCACTTTCAACAATATTTCAGTTCTATCGTGGCGGTCAGTTTTATTGGTGAAGGAAACCAGAGGACCGGAGAAAACCACTTTGTTTCTTTACATAATAATTTTCCCGGAATAAATACGAATGATAACTATCTATCGACTTTGATTTTTGTAAATTGTCAACTACCGGTTACGCTAGCGACATTGATACGTTGTAACTGATTTATTTTACTAATTTATTTTAGCATTTCCCTGTTTCAAGCTGCCAACAACAATATGCCATCATACTGAAAAATGTCAATAACTTAACAACATCTAGATGTGTGTTGAAAAATACGACTGCAAGGGTGGAGGTTAAGTAGATAAAATACATATATCCTGTCAACCCATGTTAAAACAACCAACAAATTATGGCTTCAATAAATTATTTCTTAAATATACACATTGAATTCAATATATTGCTGTTCGAGAATTATGTCACCAGTAATGGAGTGCCACGGTGTCTTAATGTGAAGTAGTGATTGTTTTGCTATAACAAACATTTGCAGGAGACTATCACATGACGGGTCTGTGAAAATAAGGCAGATACATACGTCATTTCAGCTATTAAAGCAAAATGTCATTTAGGTCATTGGCCTTGTGAGTCTAATCACTTGTTTTAAGATTATAAATACGTATCCATTCTTTTTACAACTGCATGTAATAATACCAGGATAAAATAAAGTATATGCATGATGGTTGGTTGGTTGGTTGGTTAATAGTGTTTAACGCCACTTTCAACAATATTTCAGTTATATCATGGGGGTCAGTTTTATTGGTAGAGGAAACCAGAGTACCTGGAGAAAACCACTGACAAACTTTATCACATAATGTTGTATCCAGTACACCTTGCCATGAACGCATAATTTTGGATTTATTTTATTGTGTTTTACACCACTTTCAGCAATATTTCAGCTATATCATGGCGACCAGTTTTAGTGGTGGAAGTAGCCGGAGTACCCGGAGAGAACCACCGACCATGGGCAAGCAACTGGTAAACTTTATCACTTGCGAGTCGAGTGCACCCTTTTTTATAATTTACACATCCGGGCGCGAACACGCCCTATTGGTGATAGCTTGTATGAGTTGTTAGGTAATCCAACTACCTAACTCATTGAACCACACGGGCCCTGAATAATTTTGGAACTTAATTTCACTGATAGATACGAATTTAACCAATTGAACACTGCGTTAAACACCAAACCCCCTGTATATCATATGTTGTATACATACATGTATGATAAAAGGAGATAACAAATAAGACACCATCAAAATATGGGTTATATATCTAACTTTCATTGACAAACATTTTCATTTTTTTTTTTTTACAAAACATTGGTACAACACAGATATGTTAACAATCAAATGTAGAGAGAAGATCACAATCGGATTTCATTTTAAAAAGGATGAAATTAACTTGTATGACCCCTCGGATTATTCCTTGCCAATTTTCGTGTTTAAGGGGGTAGACCCATGGGGTGAGATATCTTTTGGTACAGAAATCTATCCGATATATCTGATTTTAGCACAGTTTGTGATATTAAAAAGATGAAATTAACTTGCATGACCCCTCGGATTACACTTTGCCAATTTTCGTGTTTAAGGGGGTAGACCCATGGGGTGAGATATCTTTTGGTACAGAAATCTACCCGATATATCTTATTTTAGCACAGGTTGGGAAATAATAACAAAAGGATTGATCATAAGTTGGTCACGCCGTCTCGTGGTTTCACACTCCCTGTAATCTGGATAATTGAGAGTTTCTTGGCAATGGCTTTCATTTGTAAATTACTACCTGCCTACTCTCGTAATTTGTATGTTGTACGTAAAACAATATCGTTTGTTGTTATTGGAACTGAATTGTTATTCTAAATTACTAATTTACTAATTACTAAAGTAAATGGTGAAACTAGATGCCTTGTTCATCGAATTTTATCATATTGCACCAGATCATACTTATGATAGGGATAAAATCATATGTGTATCTGTATATTTTCTATTTGTTTCTGCATGTTTTTTGCTTTGTTTTTTTTTTATTTTAGCTCCTTAAACAATGTATAAGACTGGTCGGTTGGTTTTATGGTGTTTAACGCCACTTTCAACAATATTTCAGTTATATCGTGGCGGCAGTCAATTTTATTGGTGAAGGAAACCGGAGGACCGGAGAAAACCACTTTGTTTCTTTACATAATAATTTTCCCGGAATAAATACGAATGATAACTATCTATCGACTTTGACTTTTGTAAATTGTCAACTACCGGTTACGCTAGCGACATTGATACCTTGTAACTGATTTATTTTACTAATTTATTTTAGCATTTCCCTGTTTTAAGCTGCCAACATCAATATGCCATCATACTGGAAAATGTCAATAACTTAACAACATCTAGATGTGTGTTGAAAAATACGACTGCAAGGGTGAAGGTTAAGTGGATAAAATACATATATCATGTCAACCCATGTTAAAACAACCAATAAATTATGGCTTCAATAAATTATTTCTTAAATATACACATTGAATTCAATACATTGCTGTTGGAGAATTATATCACCAGTAATGGAGTGTCACGGTGTCTTAATGTGAAGTAGTGATTGTTTTGCTATAACAAACATTTGCAGGAGACTATCACATGACGGGTCTGTGAAAATAAGGCAGATACATACGTCATTTCTGCTCTTAAAGCAAAATGTGATTTAGCTCAATGGCCTTGTGAGTCTAATCACTTGTTTTACGATTTATACGTATCCATTCTTTTTACAACTGCATGTAATAATACTAGGATAAAATAAAGTATATATTCATGATGGTTGGTTGGTTGGTTGGTTAATGGTGTTTAACGCCACTTTCAACAATATTTCAGTTATATCATGGGGATCAGTTTTATTGTTAGAGGAAACCAGAGTACCTGGAGAAAACCACATACCTGTCGCAAGTCACTGACAAACTTTTATCACAAAAAGTTGTTTCGGATATATGTTGTATGTTTGTCAATCTAACTATCATGTGACCACGACCACGACGGCCCCTATATATGAATGATGATTATTTAAGGAATATTTGAAATTGTTATACAATATAACCTGGTTTGGGGCAGTTTACGCTTATTAAACCGCGAAGCGGTTTATGAAAAGCGTAAACTGACCCAAAACAGGTTATGCAAGTATAACCTGTTCAACAATTTCAAATATTCCTTATAATTTAATTTTTACAACATAATTTAATGATTCCTCGATTTTAATTACGATTATTGCATGTGACTATTTGAATTTGTCGTAATTGGCGGATGAACACGTTGGTGACGTCACAGTACCAACCCAGGTTATCGAGTATAACCAAAATTTCCCCCAGAACAATCAGCCAATCAGATTGCAGTATTCAAATCAAAATAAATCATAAAATAAAATAACTAAATACATATACAAAAAAATGTATAAGAAAACGACTAATTAATTAACGTACTCATCACGTTCTATCGTTTATTGTTGATTTTTTGACATGACAACTTCAAGACAAGAAACTTATACAAATTCTTAGAATGTGGAGAAACCGACATTCTTTTTGATAGAGGTAAACTGTGATAATTTCCCTGCTAAAAAAGCAACAGAAATGTCAGAGGAAAGAAATACTTAGTAATACAGTACCTCGGGGTTTAAACACCCGATCCTTAATTTAATACGATATGCATTACTTTTACATTATCTCTTTTAATAGATAGACATTAAAATTGAAAAGGTTTGCGACTGACAGTGTCATATGCTTCAATATATCTAGGTTTTATTGTCATTTTAGAAATACAATAAGGTAGTATAGATATACATATTGTGTATATAGTAAACAACCATTGAGTACTGTGAATTGTTTTTTTAATTACACGTGGCATCGGTCGCGTGTAGATTAAACGATTAACCAGATGTTCATGAGAGTCTGGTAGTATTCGCACATGGAATCATTATAAGCTCAAACTGATGCACGTGTCTGCATGTTTCAAGTCCACGAAATTGCAGTTTTTTTGTTTTGTTTTTGACTATACTTTTCAGTTTTTGACAGTTTATTTTCATTTTGTGTTTGTACACTTATTCATGTTTTTTGTTGGTTCATATATTTTTACTGCTCTTTTCAAGGATCACCCTGAGGGTACATTGTGACTCCCATTTTACCACTCAACAACTAGCCACGCTGGTTCCACTGCACCCGCAGGTGGAGCTGTAACGAAACATTTGTACTTACGAATGTGAAATATTGACTATTTAAAACAGAATAAAATTAGAGAAGATATATTTTGTTATTACGAGACCATTCAGAGACGGATCCAGACATTTCCATAAGGGAAGGAGGAGGGGTCGGGGTTTTCTTAAGAAAAGCAATTCGGATTTCAAAACCATTTGTTTTAAGAAAAAGCAAAAGATTCCGAGGCGTAATTCAAAGTGAAAATTACAAAACATGGATAAAAGAAAAATGACATGGACGAAATTGGATATATTATGTTAAAGCATTTTTTTTTCTAATCTAAAACTTAGCTCAAACGCACCCCCTCACCCGGTCCGCCATGCCATTATTTGAATATTCTTATGAAACTGGTGTGGGTGCGTGTTAAGCTGGTAAAATGGAGCAGTTGCAACTTGAATCAATCTAGTGAAAATTACACCCCCTCCTTCCGACCCAACTTTTTTCCCTGAAAGAGCAACAACACACATCTCTCTATCTGATAGAGAATATGCAGGGGTTTTCTATGATACAAAGCTGATAATATCCTGTAATTTGTGTCATTGACGGGAAATTGATCTTTTTGAAATTACACATTTGATATCTTCTATGATTAAAGGTTACATGTCGGTCGTGGGTAGAATAATTTTCAATCTTGGTGGTTATCAGTTTGGAAATAACGGATGCTTGTGCATTATGTTAGCAAGGAACTTAGTTTAAAAACGACAAACACAAAAAGGTTGGTTCCTCGTTAGGATTTAGGGTTAGTCCTTGCTGCTCTCAATTCCACCTCATATCTGCCAGTAGAGGTAGTTGATCATACATCCCTTTCTTTCTTATAAGGGCTGTTTTGTTTCGGTCAGAAGGAGAACCGGAATTCCTGTTTTTTCTCTATCTAATTCTTGGGTACGTTTCTCTAGAACGAAGAAGAGTTTGAAGATACCAAAGTCTCCTGTTACAGATTTAACATATAAATTTGTCTTGGGTAAGAATCAAATTCCAAATGAATGCACAGAACAAGTCTTTATTCTGGCGCTCCTTATGATGTTTCACATTCCAAGCTTCCATGCCATGTCACAATTCTTAGTATTTTCATGGACAGAACTGTAAGTGTGAGTCCTGTAAAACACAGAACATGATAATAATTATACTTTATTGTCAATTAAGCATTTTTAGCAGATTGTAACAAAGAACATAAATTTAACAACTATTGAATGGTTCAAAATGAAGAAAAACTTATTAAGAAACACACACTATGCACCTGAGGAAATTTGTCGGATAATGGCAATACGCCACTTATTGATTTGTACGCTATAGTGTCTCTAAATTCATCCTAATTTGAAAAGGTGGCATCAAATGGTGTTTACACAAGTGTCGCATGGTCAAATCATATACAAAGAAAGATAACTCAATTGCTAAAATTTTGTAATTTTAGTAAAGCAGACTTACTTCCCTTTTTTCAAGAATAAAATGTAGCAGGTGATTTATGTCGATGTTTAGAGGTTATATGCCTTTAACAATTGTAACAGCATCAGCAATGGATGATTAAAAATTAAAATAAATACATTAAAATCAATTGAAAAAAATCAAGTAAAGCCGATGTTGATTTACCACAACCTATTGCTTTTAGTATAAATGTTATCAACGTTGTCATTCGCTTATTCAAGTATTTGTATTGTAGAATTCTACATTTTCTACTATACAAATCCTTGGCTTATTGCATTTTAAGTAAAAATTGAGGATGCAATAAAGATATGCAATATCATACCATGAAATGACTCTATTAAATGTCAAAATTAAATTAAATGTTTCTAATTTTCACAGATCATACAACATTGTATACTACTAGTATACTAAATATTAGTAAGCCGAAGTGTCATACACTGACAACGTTAAAGTCTATATGATAAATTGATCAGTATTTAATATAAAAAAGGAGAAAAAGGTAGATATCCAGTTTAGTGCACACGACGTGTTTCTGGAATAACCTTCATAATATATGAGATAGTCACAGAACAATGGTGCGTGTCTTTCTGGAATAACCTTCATAATACATGAGATAGTCACAGAACAATGGTGCGTGTCTTTCTGGAATAACCTTCATAATACATGAGATAGTCACAGAACAATGGTGCGTGTCTTTCTGCTGACATTACATAAGTTACTTATGACAGTGTATTCAACTGTCATTTATCAAAAGCGACACAATTATGACGATGTTTACCTGGATATCTGTGATCTATTGATGTTTTACCCGATAAAAAGCTCTCAAGAGCTTATGTTGATTGTTTATATTACATGCCGAATTGAAATAAAGTTTTACTTACTTACTTACTTACCCGATTATAATGTGTGATCGATTAATATAATATCATATTTTATAGCTTTCATTAATTTGTATTTAATTAATACCACAGTCGCTTGAATTTCAATGATCTAAATAAAGGAAGAGTAAAAAAAATATTGTATATATATAGTATATAGGCGGGAAGTTATGAAATGCATTTTTGCTCCAAATTGTAAACAATCGTCATTAGGCATAAACGGACGCAAAGTGATACGCTTCGTGGATATTTTTCTACACTGGACATGTTTTTTTTATTCATCCGTATTGTAAGAACCTTCATTCCGAGCATTTTACAAACGTATGGGCCATTTTTTCGCTGACGTTCAGCATCCGAGTTTGTTACAGGTGGTACTCTTCAGCAGTGAATGAAAAGTTTTATAATTTCGAGGCAACAACATCAATTTTCCGGATCAGGACAAGACATCAAGGGACTCAAAATATCTAGCACATAGGTAAAGTTGTGTACCCCTACTTAAAATGTATGCAGAAGCAAGGTTTTGCTGTGTTTTTCATACCATGAAACAAGCTACAAAACGTCATCATCGAATTTTGGTGTCATTTTTGTATTTTGCGCCATTTCAACTTTGTAGATTATCTCCCCTTATATTCGTACAAGTGAAACATTGAACAGTCAAATATTGCTTTCTAAATTTCTCAAATGATCTAATTAATCGATTAAAATTCATATGAAGTGATTACCGCTAAATTTATGATTTTACAGGTGCTTTGAAATAGTATTTCTCATCCACTGCCACCATGGCGACTGTAACAAACTCAGATGCTGAACGTCAGTGGAAAAAATGGCCCATACGTTTGTAAAATGCCCGGAATGAAGGTTCTTACAATACGGATGAATAACAAAACATGTCCAGTGTAGAAAAATATCCACGAAGCGTGTCACTTTGCGTCCGTTTAGGCCTAATGACGATTGTTTACATTTTGGAGCAAAAATGCATTTCATAACTTCCCCTATATACTATATACATCTTTATACAATATTTTGTTTACTCTTCCTTGAATTTCAATGATTTAAATAAAATCATTGAAATTCAAGCGACTGTGTTAATACCATCCCTTCATTTGTCAGCCTTTCATTTAATGTGATCTTTTTCGTCAGAGTTTTCGTCCTCAATATTTAATGATTCAATTGTTTTTCTGAAGAAAAAACAAGCGGATATACATGTAGTAGTTTTCCTCTTTGAATTGTCAAACTACTTCTCTCAAAAACACCGAGCCCATGAGAGAACTAGAGATCCACCATCTTCATCATCTTGTTCTTCCTATCTTTCTCCCCTCTATTCGGGAGAACCAAGAATTTGTTTTTAATTTAAAATGTACTAAGGAATATTTACAGTATATACATATGTGAAATTCGTAGCACTACAACCAAAAACCAAAGGTAACTAACTTCGGACTATGCACCGTCAGCTTCAAAAGCAAATATTTAACAATATGTCTTAGGTGTAACATAGTTGTAACTATCGTACCATTACAGGCAGACGTTTATTCATGAATTATTTGTAACTAGAGTAACACGACGGATGCCACTAGTAGAGCAGGAACTGCTTATCATTTCGGAGCACACGAGTTCACCCTCGGTTTATAGTGGGGTTAGTGCTGCTCGATCTTTAGATTTTTGTGTAGTGTTTTCTAGATCATTGTTTGTCCTTTTGTCCTTTTTCTTTTTGCCATTGTGTTGTCTGTCATTCTTCGATTTACGGACTCTGATTACATCTTTGGTATATTCTAACTCACTCTTCTTACAACAACGAAGAAATTAGTACAAAAAATGTACCAGTATTTACATTATCTTGTAACTCATGGTAACTGTCATGTCCCAAAAAAGAGCATATAATATAATAGTCACAAAATACGACTGAATCCCAATAATTAGGAGCTGTTGCAAGTTTTATTTTACAAGCAATGGGCATGACATTCTCTATTCAAGGTATTTTGATTCCCGTCATAAGGATTAGCTCTACCGGGATAGCAACCACCACCACGACGCACCTACCCCTTTGAAACAAAATATGTCTGTAATGTAAAAAAAAAAAAGAAAAAAAAAAGGAAATATATCTATCAGTTGATCCGATTTTCCAGAGTTTGTGGTTCCTATCATGATTACCGAGGTAGAGTGTTGCTGCTAACAAGGAAGCTATTGAACCAAGGGTTCCTAGTGGTTAAGTTGAAGTCTAACAAGGAAGCTATTGAACCAAGGGTTCCTAGTGGTTAAGTTGAAGTCTAGCAAGGAAGCTATTGAAACAAGGGTTCCTAGTGGTTAAGTTGAAGTCTAA
>MJUT01000725.1:782383-795235 GCA_002080005.1 Gigantidas platifrons
ACTAAAATGTAATCTGCTGTCCTAGAGACAACTAAAATGTAATCTGCTGTCCTAGAGACAATTAAAATGTTTGGTGAGTGAGTTCAGTGCTTGTTGTTTAACGTCAATTCAGCAATTTTTCAGCTATATTATGGCGAGAACAAGTTAATTTTCAATGAGATGATGATGATGTCCACTTTGTACTAGACCAACACGATGAGCTGGATTTTTATAGTGCTAACTCACTGAAACAACTGTCCGCGGGTAGACATGCCGATCCACTCGGACACATTGTTCTGATTCCGAGCCTACCAGTCTTTGCCCTTTCTCCTTAATGCTGCGTGCTTAGCAGAGAAGCAACAAATACCAAGTTTATAGTCTGTGGTTTGACCCGACTGGTGCTCGAGCACGCTAGCCAATACGCCACCGATGCGGTGTCAAGCTTTAGTGACATGGTACAGATGATCAACTATATATAACTTTTAATATATTTTATAATTTGTACCATTTTTTATTTCGTTTTAAAGAAAAGAAAAGATATCATTCCGCTGAACGTAGGTTTTCTTTACTTGAAGGAAAATATGAATTAATTTTATATGCCGGATAAATACATGTATATACAGTAAGAAAAATCAAAAAATATTTTTCAACAGTCATTAAAAATGTACACAAGATGGAAACAGCAATCATGATAGAAAAAAACATAATATCTGAATGTGGTGTATAAACATTTATTTAATTATAATTGAATAATATGAACGCTACATGTCCGTGATAAACAAACGTTGCTGTCCAAGAAAGGAAAAATATACAATGGATAAGGTTGGTTTATGGTGTTTAACACCACTTTCAACAATATATCAGTTATCGTGGAGATCAGTTTTATTGGTGGTGGTAATCGGAGTACCCAGAGAAAACCATCGACCTGTGGCAAGTCACTGGAAAACTTTATCACATAATGTTGTATCGAGTACACTTCGCCATGAACGGGGTTCGAACTCACAACTTTAGTGGTAATAAAGCAGTGATTGCACCGGTAGGTATAAATTCAACTACCATATACGATCACGTCCATGCACGACAGCCCTGTGTAAATAATAAGTAGATATTCTAAGAAAAATGTTACATACGAAAGGCCCAAAGATGACCACTTAATACAGGTTTGACTGTATGTTTATAATAACAAATGGTGATATCATTCCCAGGCCGATATTACCGACTGTATGTTTATAATAACAAACGGTGATATTATTCCCAGGCCGATATTACCGACTGTATGTTAAAAATACCAAATGGTGATATTATTCCCAGGCCGATATTACCGACTGTATGTTAAAAATACCAAATGGTGATATTATTCCCAGGTCGATATTACCGACTGTATGTTTATAATAACAAATGGCGATATCATTCCCAGGCCGATATTACCGACTATATGTTTATAATAACAAATGGTGATATCATTCCCAGGCCGATATTACCGACTTCATGTTTATAATAACAAATGGTGATATTATTCCCAGGCCGATATTACCGACTATATGTTTATAATAACAAATGGTGATATCATTCCCATGCCGATATTACCGACTGTATGTTTATAATACCAAATGGTGATATTATTCCCAGACCGATATTACCGACTATTATGTTTATAATAACAATTGGTGATATTATTCCCATGCCGATATTACCGACTGTATGTTTATAATAACAAATGGTGATATCATTCCCAGGCCGATATTACCTGTTCTTTATTAGATATTAAAACCTACCTATGCTGAGGCATATTGTAATCGCCAGTTCATGTTCCATCTTTAGTCTGTTTGCTCTTCTAGCTTGACCTGGACTGTGAAGTGATCTCAAATGAGAATTTGATACTTTTATGACCTACAAATGCAAGACATGGCAATTCCCTTTGAATTTCAAAACAAATAGGGGCCGCCGTGATCATATGGTAGTTGGATTTACAACTATATATGCAATCAGTGCCTATCATCACTAAAGTTGTGAATTCGAACCTCTTTCTTGGCGAGGTGTACGTGATACAACATTTTGTACGAACTTGACCTCAAATGAGATCTTTTCATTGGCTATAGTCGGCATTTTAACAGCCGATGTGTACATTGTATACAGAAAATCTTTTAAAAGTCGTAGTTATGAATGAAGTTTATTTATAGATACACTGATCTCAAATGAGATCTTTTCATTGGCTATAGTCGGCATTTTAACAGCCGATGTGTATACAGAAAATCGTTTAAAAGTCGTAGTTATGAATGAAGTTTATTTATAGATACACTGACCTCAAATGAGATCTTTTCATTGGCTATAGTCACGGGAAAATCTTTTAAAAGCCGTAGTTATGAATGAAGTTTATTTATATCTACACAAAAAATCAATAAACACACAGATTAACTTATATCGGTCAACGCATTGGGTTTAGCACACAAAACAATACAATTTTATGCAATCAAGTTCGTACAAAAATATTATCAGCCTTATAATGGGAGACATTGACATTTAAAAGGTAGCGAATCAATTGTACGGTCACCGTACAATTGCGCTACCTTTTAAATGTCAATGTCTCCCATTTTAAGGCTGATGATATATAATGTGATAAAGTTTGTCAGTGATTTGCTACAGGCCGGTGGTTTTCTCCAGTTACTCCGGTTTCCTCCACTAATAAAACTGACAGTCACGATATAACTGAAATATTGTTGAAAGTGGCGTTCAACACCATAAACCAAACCAAACCTAAATATGTCATCAATAATTGCTTTGATATTAAAATAACACATTATTTATCATTCAAAATATCATTAGGTGGATGTTCCCAAAGAAAGAGAAAACAAACAGTGGTTTTGACGATTGAAAACACCCAATAGAAATCTTATTTGCTGACTAAACTTTAAATAGTTTTTTTTTGTCTCCAATGGTAACCAATTACACGGATGTAATAGAATGAAAACCAAAAAATGTCATATTGTCGGAACAGGTCCAAAATCCAATTACAAATTCGTAAGAAGAGGCAAAATAGCTACCGCTAGCACACAAATACATGAGATATATGGTCCTTGCTAATCTTCCTTATTCATAAATTCTTGTAACATAAATACGCATTTTTCCTTTGATGTCTTTATGCAGTAAAAATGGTGACTTTTACAAACAATGGTCTAACATGAAGATCGTGATGTTATTCCATGATCTTGATGTCATTCCATGAGTTTGTGGACCTCGACGAAAGCACCCAATATTTATTTCTGGCATAGCATCGAGTGTGGTAGATCTTGGGTTCGAGCCTCGATCAGGTCAAACCAAAGACTATACAATTGGTATTTGTTGCTTCTCCGCTAAGTACGCAGCATTCAGGAGAACGAGCAAAGACTGGTTGGCTCGGAATCAGAATAATGTGTCCGAGTGGCGCCACATGTCTATCCCGCGGACTGTTGTTTCAGTGAGCTAGCATTAAAAAAATCCAAATAAGCGTGTTGGTCTAGTACAAAGCAGTCCTCATCATTATCTCATTGAATATTAACTTGTTCTCGCCATGATATAGCTGAAAAATTGCCGAGCTGGCGTTAAACAACAATCACTCACTCACTCACCAATTCATTATGTGACCACATTCAAGTTAATGAATGATGTTGTTGTCAACATACCTTAGCAAATGTAGATCCATATGCAAATAGCATAACTGCTACAGGAATCGCAAAGAACACGACCAACAGAGCTATAATAAATGATCGACCATTGTTTCCCTCCCCTATTAGATCAATGGCGCATGCTGTACCAACTCCTTCGTATGTGTACTGGTTCCATCCCAAAAGAGGACAGACGCAAAACATCAGCGTAATAGCCATACAGAAGCAATTTATCGACATGCTGAATTTTGTCGAAAGACGAATGGAGAGATTTTTCTTGACGATATAAATATATCTATCAACAGAAATCACCGATAATATAAGCATCGTTCCCAGCCCACAAAACGTCATTAGAAAGGCATAATATTTACATGCAGCGTCTCCGAAAATCCACACCTTGCTGAAACTAGAAATTGCAACCATAGGGATACCAAATATTGTCATTATAACTGATAAAATGCAAATGGCGGAAACATAAGCATTTGTTCTTGTTAATTGTTTTCTGTCTTTTATTAAGAAGACGAATAAAACGCATCCATTAGTATATATAGAACCGAACGTTGCAACAGTCAGAATGATTCCGATGATGTAATGGAACCACGCAGGAGTGTTGGCGGCAATTATCTTGTAGTGTTCAAACGTATTGGTTGTGCAGTTATGACTGAAGTTTAACATTCTTCCTTATGTACACCAGTTCAAATGATAGAGACTGAAAGAAAGTAAAATGATATTTATACACCTAACTAAGTAGTTAATCGTACTAGGGACCGTCGAAGTCGTGATCGTATGGTAGTTGGATTTACAACTACCTATGTAATCAGTGCCTATCACCACTAATGTCGTAAGTTCAAGTTTGTCTGTGACTTGCGACAGGTTGGTGATTATCTCCGGGTATTGAAACATTGTTGAAAGTGGCGTTAAACACCATAAACCAAACGACCAACTAACTACACTATATAAGGAAAAACGAAATTGGTCTTCTTTTTATAATAACTAAACAACATTTTCGTATTTAATATTCGGGACAAAACATATTTACGTATTTTCCAGCACAAAATAAATCTTTTTATCCTGCAATGTGTGTTTTTACTATACGAATAAAGGTGACAAATAATTTTTTACGTTATTTGTATAATAATAAGGCAAGTAAGTAAAAATACAGACTGTAAAAAACTGTTCTATTTTTTTTTTAAACTGAGCAAATTCTCCTCTGCTTTCGTGATGACCACCTCCTAAAAGCTTCTATAAAATTAAATGTATTTGCCAATGGCCCCTCCAATGAACTAATCATTAAATTGTATATAAATTACAAGTGTTAAGTCTGTTCCTTAATTTTGTTTTAATTAAGTTTTGTCATTAAAGCCTCGTTCACACTCAACAGATGAAACAAGAACTGTTAAATTTGAAAAATTTTCCTGCAATTGTGTTTACTGCAATTTTTAAATCATTTAGTTTTCACCTGTTGTGTCTGCGTTTGTTCATGTTGTTTGCATATCGTTTATATAAGTTAATCTGTTTAATTATCTATCCCCTTTCAGTATTAAATATACAATAAAAGTGTCATATTTTATTACATGTCCTAATGTAATCTATTTAATCTAATTAATAAACTAGTCACAGATGCAGATTTAGGCTTGTCTGCAATCTCTGGAACATCGTCGGCAGGCCTTGATTCTTCCTGCAGTGCATCTTCAGTTTGCACTGCCTGCTTGCCATGGCCCCATAATTCGGACAGTTTCATTACTTTTCCCGGAGTATTACTTTCAAAAACTAATTTTCTTTTCCGTCCCATTTTAAAAACTTAAAATGGAATTAAAAATTTCGATGCGTTTAAAACGATAGTGCTAAAATAAATGACAAGTTTCTTAAAATTATATGAAAACAATTCACGAACTTACAGAGAGAAGTCATTCACCCGAGATAATTAATTAGCACCTTTGTTTGACTTACCTTTTATGTATTTTACAAGTTAATTATCCTATCAACAGATAAACATTACGGACAGCTGATTATCGATTTTCTGTCACTTGATCAGTTCATGGGTAACATTCGAAGCTTTCCAAATAGCGTTACGGGCGTTCCGAAGTAACGAACTAGAAAATGACCGCCACAACAGACGATGAACATTCGAAATCTTTTGCGCCACATTTTTGAGCCAAAGTAAATATTTTATCGCCAAAATCATAGATTTTTCGCCAAATGCGCAAATGGCGCACGCCAGCTGAAATCCTGAATAATAATAGACGAATAACATCTCAAGACTCATGGTACCCTGAAGCTATGTAGAGCGGAGGGCGCAGACAAGTAAGAAACTGGTACAAATGCACAGGGGCTTGAATCGCTTTCATAGAGGTCACGCGGCCTATATACCCTATATACTAACAAGGGATGTAACGACTACATGACATTTCATCCCATAACCAAATCGGACCATAACCAAAACGGACTACACCAAATCGGACCATAACCAAAACGGACTACCAGGAAAAAATATGTATTGCAAGAATCTTTATTTATTTTTTGTGTTTATTGTTTTTTTTATTTTTTTAAGACTAGTCTTAATTGTGATAATTACCTATTAGATTTAGGAATAAATCCAATTAGTACAGGTAATGAAGCCAAGTAATTATTGGTGTCTTAATTGGTTTATGACACCTCAATCACTTTTCATGAGTTTAAATGATTTGATTTTCAGGTGATTGTATAATAATACATTAAATAATGCAATTGGATTAATGATCAGGCTGAGTTAAAAAAAACATTGAGACAGTCTACAGAAATTTCATTAATCAATAACAATATACAGTCCACATAGCACAGTTATATAAATAGCACATCATTCAAAACATAAAGCAATTTCTGTTTTGGAAAGTCGCCGTCAAACAACATATAAACATAAAGCACATGACACAGTTACAAGAAGTAGATAGACACTGCAATATATAATAGTCCTAGTGTGTAGCAATTAATTGAAACATTTGACTAAAAATGTGCTTGTAATATTTTTTTTTTTTTTTCAAACTTATGTGCAAACCAATAAAGCACACTAAACAAATAATTAAATACATTGTACATATACGATCATATAAATACAAAATGTAATACATAAAATATCATATTTGTAGACATTGTATACAGTTACACAGAGTAGACACTGTGATATATATAGTTTTCTTTTATTATTTTTCCAACTTAATGAAAATTGTATTAGTTTTCTTCTTATTTCTCTATTTATTCGTTAAAATTCATATTAAATACACTCATAATTATATCTATGATCTGGGACTATTACATGATGATGTAAGAAAAAAAGTCGAGAAAAAAATAAACATCAACATTCAGATTATATATTATAAGAATATTTCAAACATTATAACATTATTAATACATAACATTATTATATTTATTAAAGAAAATTACATTTTTTATTTCAATAGTCCGATTTGGTAATGGTCCGTTTTGGTTATGGTCCGTTTTTGTTATGGGATGAAATATCCGGTAGCGGATGTAACGACCAACGTAGCCAAGCCACTACCATTTCTGTTTCAGGCTTGAAAAAAAATATTAAAAAATCACACATTCAAACAATCTTTGTTGACATTCGCTAGCATATTGATTTATCTTTCCGACGAGACATAATTTTGCACAACTGCTTCACTCTAGAAGTCAGAACACCCCTGCAAACTTGAAACTTTGCTCCAAAATAGGTCACCAACGTTTTGCTATGGACACAGTCAACGGTAAAACTCCAAGAGTAAAGAGCACAATTGCGGACAATATCCGCATAAATCCTGACTGTCGTAAATACCTATGAACGCCTTCGACTCAACAATCACCAGAACAGTTCACATAGTGCAGACGAAAAGCAGTAACTCACGTTTTACAGTCCGGTATAAATCCTTTCAAATGTTGGAAGCCTTTGTTAAAAATACACAGCAGCAAATGAAATCTGTCATCTGATTACCGACATATGTACATATATTGTATATGGCTACTAGTTTTCATTTCACAACAGGGAACTCTGTGTTTAATCATAAACAATAAATAAATACAAAAAGGGAATAAAAACGAAATAAAACAACAAAACAAATAAGCAAACAAAAATGAAACAAACACCGTAAAGGAAAACACCAACAACACATACATTTTTGCAAGCGAAAATAAAATAAAAATCAATAAAAACAAAAAGTGACATTCCGATACAACAAAACACATCCACCCCACCTCCACCCTAACCAAACCCAAGTTATGCAAACACAAATAAGGAAGAAGAAAAATGAAAAAGAAGACGCGAAACGTTCTTTTCAACATTAATTATGTGCAACGTCGTCACCAACATCGCGCATAACGTCTTTCGCTTCTGTGCATGGATGATTCAATTAATTGGTGTGCAAGACAAATCTCCAAGTAGGACGGGACACGTGTCCACGCACTAGGGAAGTGGTGGGGTCTACGTACGCGCTTGCACTT
The DNA here is from genome assembly GCA_002080005.1 of Gigantidas platifrons. Classification (NCBI taxonomy): domain Eukaryota; kingdom Metazoa; phylum Mollusca; class Bivalvia; order Mytilida; family Modiolidae; genus Gigantidas; species Gigantidas platifrons. Next base: position 790,474 of record MJUT01000725.1, read on the forward strand.
AACATTCAATTTTCAGCACCCCTTAATGAGCAACAATTTGTTTGGAGAGGTCGATGGTGGTCCGTTACAAGGTACATCTTCTTTACTAAAAAATAAGTACTATCTAACACCAGAGATATTATATAAAAGCTAAAGTTGTAAGTCTATCCAGGGAATATAATTCCAGAATTGAATGTCAGAACGAAAAGGGGCTATTTGGCTCCGTGGTTGCAGAGGAATATTTTGTTTATTTTTTAAGCTAATACCTTGATCCACCGTCGACCATATTAGATGTTTGATAGAAACCAAATGAAAGATATATTTAAGTGTCACTCATTGATGATTTTTGCCAATTTGCAGTTCAAATGACCCACTATGTATTGTCTGAAGAGAAGACCGTTTCATATTTTAATCTATCTGAAATTCCAAACTATTTAGGGACCATGCAATTTTCCTATCAATATGAGTAATTAATCTTCTTCTCAGAACTACAAACGGAACTCAAATTGACATAGAATCGTCTCTTACATAAATAACGCTTACATAATTCTAGGATGGCATCCACATTTTCATTTTTTTATAGCTTTTTTATGTTTTATTATGTTTTTAGTTTTTTTTTTGCAATAACGAATTTTTCAGTTTGTTAAAAAAATGGTTCATACAAAAACATTTAGCTTTAAACCTTTCGTTTATGCTTAAAATAGTAATTAACTAACCTAAAAATAAAATTCAGAAGAGACACAAAGCTAAGTCTTACCTTTTTCACATCCACCATTTGATATTTTGATTCAGACAACACGTCACAAGAAAAAGTCATTGGTGTTAACAGACTACGTAGGTAATTACTCTCTTGACAACAATATAACAGTTTGACCATGTACCTTATTCACAAAGCGTCCGTTAACTACCGCATTCGCTAACGTCTGCGTTAAAAATTTCCGCTAAAAAAATGGTATTCACGAAGCCTCCGTAACTTAAGGTGGGGCGATACCAAATGGCATATATCCAGATTTGTTTGAATTTGTGCATAGATGTAGTCCTAAGTGATATACATCGAAATCTATTATAAAAAATGGGGGTCACCGATTTCGTTTTTTCACTATATGCGTTTAAAAAATGCAATTTTGGCGGAAAATTAACATAGACAAATAGGGAAAACGCCGACTTTTGAAGTCTTTTTTTTTTATTAATTTGTTTAAATTGGACAAACACATGATATCCAGATAATGACCAAAAACTAACATATCATTGTGAAGAAGATTCCGAATTCATTGATATAAAAAAATATATATATGTCACTGATGTCGTTTTCAAGATATAAAAACTTCCCCTAATCTATAGAAAAATGCCAAATTTGACGTGGATTTTGACGTCACTCCTTACACGACGGTGTCTAAAGCAGTGAAAATATTACGTTCCGCTGAAACAAAAGTGCATACGTTACATAGGCGGATGGACGGGCAAGGATTAAATCATATACCAAATTCATATTCGGGGTCGCTGTCAATCATGTCAATACAAATAAGATCAAATAGTATAACTTTAGATCATTTTCATTCAATTAATCACGCTGTTATTTACGGTCTAGAAAAGTAATTGCTAATTCGCTCAATAATTTTTTTCTGCTTGGTAACTCTTGGATTTTTATCTACCTCCTCGCTCATAATAGAATACAGTCCATCATATCCATTTCTGGGAAACGCACATTTCAGATGGTTAAATGTGAGACAGCTTGCGGCAGCTTTCTCGCACATTGTTTTCTTCATTATTTTGTCTCTTACCATCCTGTTGAACGTGATTATATTCACCTTTTTCATTTCGGAATATTCCACTCTTGCACATATTTCACGGAAAAACTGAAACGTAAGAAATTATCGGTGGTTGAGTTTACGGATGTACTCAGCTGTTGCAGAAGTGTTACATCTTCTTTTGCATTACGAACATCGTAAGTTTGTCGAAGAATTCCAGTAGCAAGTGAAGTTTGTGAGTAAGAACGAAGATTCGGAATGTTTTGTTAAAACAAAGGAATGGTATCTGAGAACTCAGTGACTTTTTCTTCAATTTGTTAATTAAATCGTGATTCTGATAGTGTGAAACTATAATGTTAGCATCGAACTTTTTACAGTTGTGTGTGACGAGCAGTGCATCATTAGGCAGTCAATCAATAAAACTATTCAGTACATCTTTGACTGGTAACTTTTTGCAGTTGTGTGTGACGAGCAGTGCATCATTAGGCAGTCAATCAATAAAACTATTCAGTACATCTTTGACTGGTTCTGTTTTCATAGGCTTTCCTTTGTAAAACAATTTACAAAACGTTGGTGACCTATTTTGGAGCAAAGTTTCAAGTTTGCAGGGGTGCTATGACTTCTAGAGTGAAGCAGTTGTGAAAAATTATGTCTCGTCGAAAAGATAAATCAATATGCTAGCGAATGACAACAAAGATTGTTTGAATGTGTGATTTTTTAATATTTTTTTTCAAGTCTGAAACAGAACTGGTAATGACTTGGCTACATTGGTCGTTACATCCCTTGTTAGTATATAGGGTATATAGGCCGCATGACCTCTATGAAAGCGATTCAAGCCCCTGTGGGTTATCATACCCGTTAATTGGACATTTAGATATAAGAGCAATAAAAAATCCTTTTATGACGGGAATGCGTAAAATAATATCCTGTCATATTGCTTTCTTTCATTAACCAGACACAAGCTTTGACAAAAAGTACTGCAAACGTTAATTTTTCTATAATCTTATATTTTATATAATATCACAATTTTCCTGCAAAGAATGAAGTTGTTTCTTGGCAGATTTTAATCAAAATTTTACCAAAATGTGCAGAATATTCCACAATTTATATGTAATAAAGCATTTTGGGAAATTTCATGTCATAAGTGAACTATTCATCTTTGAGCCGTTGTATATAAATTCCAGAAAAAAATATTCTTCATTTTTTATACAAATGAATGAAACCAGAGAAAACTGACAATTAAAAAAAAGATCTACACGACTAACTCAACTAGAGGAACTGTGATCATATTCACAAAGTGACATCTCCCACCCGCCTTCTTTTTGAAAATCAATTTATCTCTCCTTGGAAATGTCAGAACGGAATTTATCGCTTCGTGTATATCTACAAATGATGTACTTGAACAGTACTTTCTTTGTGTAAAGTTTCAAGAAAATCTATTAAACAGCTTAATAGGCATGGGCGGATTCAGTGGGGGTGTCAGGTGGTTCCGGACCCCCATCCCCAGAATTTTCAAAATATACAAACATTGTGTGGACTGTCTTTTAACCTTGGCAATTGTCCGAATACCCCCAGAACAAAATCTAGATCCGCGCATAAACAGGGCGTAAAATGTCATCGGAGTAGCGCAGTGCATTCAGTGTTTGTCTTATCACAATCAAGTTGGTCTTTCCTGCGTAATGCACTTTTCCCCACACCATCAAACTACCACCACCAAAGCGGTCAACTGGCATAACACAAGCCTCCGCAAAGCGTGCACCAGGCCGTCACCAGACACGAATGCGACCATCTGCAAACAAAGTGTGAATCGAGATTCATACGAAATAAAAGTACTATTTTCCAGTTCCGGCGCACGTGCTGATTTGCCCATGCGTGTCGCTGTCTTTTATGGTGGATAGTTAACTCCATAGCTTCACTGGCGGTTGGCCGATGCCCGTAACTGCAGTTACGGTCAGTCCAACATGGCGGACGATGATTCTGGTTAAATCTAATTCATTGATTTGCTGATAGGAGATAGTCTGAATTGCATTATCAAGTATTTCCCATCAATAAGAGTCATATCCAATAATTTATAATGACCATTGACATGTCTTAAACCTATTGGGGTTTTTTAATTCGCATTTCTCAAATCTCTTATGATGCGGGTAACTCATGTTTAAAAAAAAACACGGCTGCCCGTAACTGAAAGACAACATTATTGCTGCGTGGTTTGCATGTCGGTGTTATAATCCAATTATTTGAACATGTAGCCCTTTTGGTCGAAGAAAATACGATATTTAAGTATTTTAAGTCTTTGCCTGAAGATAAATCATAAAAGAATATAAAAATTAATATAATTAAATCGATTTCTGTATTGCAAATAAATGTTTTTTAAACCCGGAGAAGCTTGTTGTTTACATTATTATCATCTGTGTAATATTTAATCGATATATTACGTATTTTACTGTATAGCTGTCATGGGAGATAAGATGATGAGCACAGATGACACCATTCTTTTTGGTAAGTATTTTACTTGCAAAAATGACAGAACTGGGAATCTTTCTCCCCGTTTAGTTATTTTTTTAAAGTCGATTTATACACAAATTATTTTCATGGGCCCAGTTGCTCGAACGTTAATACGAATTTTGACACTGAATATTTCCAAATAACTTGTTTTGCTGTCCGGCAGTTTGTATGTATATTAATACCATGTCCATAACCCACAATGTCCACGCATAATTTTGTGGTTATTATGTTTCTATATAGTTGGTAAAACAAAGAAATTATATAGCAACATAGTATTTTCATAAGTAATAGTGACAAATAAAAACTTTATCATATGGCAAAACCGACAAAAAAAAACGTCGATAGAGAATCTCCAGCTGAAAAAGTTCAAAACTCCAGCTCAAGATGAGTAAAATATTTTTACTTAGAAAGTTTTATAGCGAAATGCCACTCATTATAAAAATGTAATAGTTTGTTTCCAAACTGATGAAATCAGAGAATCGAAAATGAAAATAATAAATGGCGAATATGTTAAATATTTTAAGAGGGCA
>MJUT01000725.1:797620-808606 GCA_002080005.1 Gigantidas platifrons
CCTCATGTTACACTGTATAGTGTCTGAGTGTTGTTTCTGTTTAGTTCGTCATTTTCTGTATTGTATTTAATATTGTTCCCCATGTTAAACTGTATAGTGTCTGAGTGTTGTTCAATAAAGTTCTTGATTATAATCAGCTGTTATAATACGCTACACTCCTCTTAACGTTCACAGGGGCCGTCGTGATCGTGATAGTATGGTAGTTCAAGCTGGATTTATATCAGCCTGAGCAATCAGTGCCCATCACCAATGTTGTTGTGAGTTCGAATCTCGATCAGAGCGAGGTGTACAACATTATGTGATAAAGTTTGTCAGTGACTTGCGACAGGTCGGTGGTTTTCTCCGGGTCCTCTGGTTTCCTCGACCAATAAAACTGACCGCCTCGATATAACTGAAATATTGTTGAAAGTGGCGTTAAACCCCATCAAACAAACAAACATCATGTTACATGTATAGTGTCTGAGTGTTGTTCAATAAAGTTCTTGAAAGTTCTTGATTAAACTCACCTGTTATAATACGCTACACTCCTCTTAACGTAAGGGCCCGGGTGGCTCAACGAGTTAGGTAGTTGGATTACCTAGCAACTCATACAAGCCTATCACCAATACGGCGTGGGCCCGGGTGGCTCAATGAGTTAGGTAGTTGGATTACCTAACAACTCATACAAGCCTATCACCATTACGGCGTGGGCCCGGGTGGCTCAATGAGTTAGGTAGTTGGATTACCTAACAACTCATACAAGCCTATCACCAATACGACGTGGGCCGGGTGGCTCAATGAGTTAGGTAGTTGGATTACCTAACAACTCATACAAGCCTATCACCAATACGACGTGGGCTCGGGTGGCTCAATGGGTTAGGTAGTTGGATTACCTAACAACTCATACAAGCTTATCACCAATACGACGTGGGCCCGGGTGTCTCAATGAGTTAGGTAGTTGGATTACCTAACAACTCATACAAGCCTATCACCAATACGACGTGGGCCTGGGTGGCTCAATGAGTTAGGTAGTTGGATTACCTAACAACTCATACAAGCCTATCACCAATACGACGTAGGCTAGGGTGGCTCAATGAGTTAGGTAGTTGGATTACCTAACAACTCATACAAGCCTATCACCGATACGATGTGGGCCTGGGTGGCTCAATGAGTTAGATAGTTGGATTACCTAACAACTCATACAGGCCTATCACCAATACGACGTGGGTTCGCGCCCGGCCTTGTAAATTACAAAAAGGGTGAACTCGACTCGCAGCCGCAAGTGATAAAGCTTATAATACCAGTTGCTTGCCCATGGTCATGATGGTAGGTGGTTCTCTCCGGGTACCCCAGCTTCTTCCACCACTCACGCCATGATATATTGTAGCTGAAATATTGTTGAAAGTGGTGTTAAACACCAAAAATCAAATCAAATCAAATCCTCTTAACATTCACGACAGGAACAAGGATACAAACAGTAAATCGTGTGGGTAAAAATGTGGCACTGTTCCACTCAAATGTAGATTTATTTCTGTAAAGTGAGTTAGGTGTAGAACATTTTAACATAATTCATAGAATATTGTAATACAAGTATATCATAATACAAAATTAAATCTGGTCTTACTTTGATGTTTAAAATAATTGGATTTCTAATTAATTTACCATTTGTTCAATTTATTTTTTTGCTAATATATTTAAAAGTTTTGACAGTGAGGGGCGGTTAAGAACGAAACTTTACGACAAAAGAGATGATTTCAACCCCCCCCCCTCCCAGAGGGTGTGCCGGGGGTAGAAATAGGCACCAGGTTTCTCCGTCCTAGAGGCACTAGTCCTCTAAAAGGGGTCAACCCCACGGGAACCCCGAGGTATAGCAATGGGACCGAGTGCTTCTTCGGCTTGAAGGGGCGTCCGTCGGTTGTGCGGGATGTATACATCCACAACCAACCCGTCCTTCGGATGAGACGTAAATAAAACCGAGGTCCCGTGTTGAGAGATTGCCACACTCTTCGCACGCTAAAGAACCCAGTGTAACAGCTCATGATGAGCATTATGCTCATGATGAGTGGTCAATAGGAGACCTGTTGCACTGGCTAAATTATCCGTCCCTTCCCATCACCTTTCCTTGTTTCGAGTCCCGTGGCGTTTAAATTTTTAAATGCCCTCGTCCTGAATATAGCTGACAAATTGTTCGCTGGACGTTAAACACCAATCAATCAATCAATCAATCAATCAATCAATCAATCAATCAATCAATCAATCAATCAATCAATCAATCAATCAATTTTCCCATTGTGAACTTTCCATTTATATTATGTAGCAACATTCCAGTATCATCTGCATATGGAGTATACACATCTCTCAGTTGATACGATATTCCAGAACTTGTGGTTCCTATCAGGGTTTCCTTGATAGAGGGTTGCTGCTAACAAGGAAGCTAATGAATCAAGGGTTCCCCTTGGTTAAGTTGAAGTCATCCTTTCGAAAGTTTTACGGTCGCCACCATGACATGGTTGACCGATATGGAATATCTGTGTCACAAATGACCACGGATATGTTCCATTTGTCGTAAGCACTTCCCCGGGTCCTTTCCTCATTAATGACTTATCACCGGGTTTGTAACTTGATTAACATGATGGGTGTCACTAGTGGAACAGGACCTGCTTACCCTTACGGAGCACCTGAGTTCACCCGCGGTTTTTAGTGGGGTTTGTGTTACTCGATCTTTAGCTATATGTGTATGTTTTGTAGATCGTTGTTAGTCCTTTTGTACTTTCTCTTTAGGCCATTGTGTTGTCTGGTCTTCTTCGATATATGGATTCTGATTACCCCTTTGGTATCTTCAAACTCTCCTTACTGGAAAAAAACACCAAAATCAAAAAACAAGAACAAAAGAAAACAAATAACGTAAAACAAAAACGTAAAGCAAAAACATTAACNACCCCCCCCCCCCCCCAAACAATCAAGTGTCAAAAAGTCAGTTCCATCTTAAGGACATTTGTTGTCTCAAGATCAGTCGAGGGAACTCCCTATTATAAAACAATATGACCTAAATATGTTGTATTATGAATTCAGGTCTTAAGTGAGTAAGCCATTAACAAATTATCACTTTTCCTTCTCGACAATTGGTGAAAAGCGTAGCAGGTGTTTTTAAAAAATTACCCAAGATGAAATCTGGAAGTATATCAATTGAATAATATATACTGAAGGGAAAATGAAACGCAAGGTCAACATTTTAGGTGATTTAATATTATTTATTCGAATGTTTTTTTCAATATTAATTTATAAGGATAAAAACACAAATTTAATCAACAAGTTTTTAAAATTTCATTAGATTTTGGGCGTTTTTATTCCAGAGAAACCAGTTTAGGTTTTAACTCGGTTTTTCGAACTTTGTATTTATTGTCCAAACTGGTTTTGAACCAGTTTTAAACCCGAACCGTTTTTTTGATTTATCGGCGTTAAACTGAAACTAGTTTCCAAAACTCATCAAACCACCCCCGGGTGTGGTTTCGACGGTTTGACATCTGTTCAAAATGGCGACCGCTGAAGTTTTGATTTTGGAGTGCAGCATTTGTCTCAAACAGTTTGATTGTTTAGAGCAATTTAATGACAATCCATGCTGTACCAGTGATAGTAATTTATGTTCAACTGATTTAATGAGCCCTTTTTGACTGCAAAGTCTACATGAAGGGTTAAAAGATTGCTGTCTTGCAAATCTGTCTGACGCAAGCATGAAACTTTAAAAAGTCTAAAAAATTTAACTTATTGTAATGCTATTTTGAAAAAAAAAACTGTATACTCGTTCATATATATATTGCATTAAAATATTGATAACATACGAGTCAGCCATTTTTATTCATATGTATAAAACCATCTATTTATTACAAAAGACAAACCAATGAACTAGTTTCAAACCAGTTTCTAAACCGGAAGACCAAACTCAAACTGGTTTCTTTGCAATAAAAACGCCCTTTGATCAATAATTCATGAGTAATTGAAACCAATTTAACAGTACCCCCCAATATGTTAAAGTGAAATCAAACTCGTCAATATCTCGTATGCCCACCTCGCGCATCTGTTACAGCCCTGATTCTCCTGTGCATGGAGTTCATCAGAGCATTTATCCTTCTCATGTGGATATTATCCCACTCTTCCAACAAGGAAGCCCTTAATTGGTCGAGAGTAGCGGAGGCATTCCGACGCCCCCTTACTCACCTGTCCAGTTCGTCCCACAGATGTTCGATTCGGGACAAATCTGGACTGTACGGAGGCCAATCGAGGGGGTTAATGTTATGATTGGCGAGAAAATCTTGACAAACTCTGGCTACATGGGGCCGGGTGTTATCCTGCTGGAAAATTAGGTGATGCTGTTGCACAAATGAAACTGCAACCGGCCGGAGGATTTCATCCCTATATCTTACGCCTGATAAATTACCGGATATCACAATCAACGGCGACTTTAACCCGTGAGATATCCCTCCCCAGACCATAAGCGAGCCACCCCAAACCTACCCCTCCCAAGAACGCAAACGTCGGCGAAGCGTTCCCCACGACATCGGTATACACGACGTCGACCGTCCGGACGAAAAAGATTGAACCGCGACTCATCTGTGAAAAAGACCCGTCTCCATTGCCTCATTGGAAATTGTCTGGGACCATGTGCCGCCAGCTAAGCCATATGACGCGCGCGACGTGCACAAGTGAGAGGAAAACCAATGTAAGGTCGACGAGCTCGCAGACCAAACTCGCGCGATCGGTTGCTCCCAGTTTTGGGGTGAATGTGGCGATTATGATTGCCTGCCGTATTTAAAGCGGTTTCAGCGGCAGTAACGTGGCAATTACGCATGTGGGCAAGACGAATAGCCCTGTCTTGACGTGGCGTCGTTACGCGCGGACGTCCCCATCGCGGACGGTCGGTAACCCTTCCAGTATCTCTCAGACGACGGACAAGACGCTCTATGGTGGAAACATTCACACCAAATTGCAAATCAACTTGTTGTTGCCTTTGACCTTGCATTAGCAATGCAATAGCCTGACCCCTCTGAACTTCCGTCAGCCGTGACATGATTACAAGAGATTCAAATTAACTTTAAATAGTGGAAAGCGATGTGTATAAAGTGGTATGACACGATGTATTGACGAACTTGTTATCATTATTCTGCACGTGTTATTTGTTTTTTATCACTTTCTCTATGTCACATGATACCTTTCACGGTTGAGTAACTTTAGTGCACACTGACCAAAAATGCAAGCCACTCGTCTGCCCAGTTTTCGTAATTTTACGCCACGCAGTTAAAAAATAGGAGCATATTATGTTACCCTGCGTTTCTTTTTCCCTTCAGTAATAGCACAGTCTGTGAATTTACAATTAGGAAGCAAAATACTTAAAACTGAAACTTTAACAATATCACATAGAACAATAAATAACAGCCAAGTAAGAAATAATTCGAGACAGGGATCAAACATTGTTGGAACTGCATGAGGGAGAAATTTGTGAAGAATTGACCTCATGTTGTAGGAATCAAGGGAGACGTCATAAAGAACAAAGTAACATCAATAAACACTGAAAGTTTGTAAGAGCAAAATAAATTGTTCTTATGCAAGCAATATTTGTGTGAGGGAACATTATTTGTCACATTTCCGTAAACTTACTGCCAAGTTTAGAATATGCGACCATAATTTAGAAATCTGAATTGGGTAGATATAAAAAAAAGTGCCCCAAAATCTTATAACTTTAATTTTTGCAAATATAACCATATTGATGATGATGAATTTCATTTCTTTTTCCATTGTGAAAGAAACTAATATTAGATTTTTTTTTTATCTGAGTTCGACTTTGAAAAAGAGGTGACTCAATTATCTGAAATTGAGGGGTTATGGGTTAGTGTTATGGGTTAGTGTTATGGTCTTGTTCTTGTTTTGTTTGTTTGTTGTTGTTTTTATTTTTTTATTTTTGTTATAAGCTGTATTGACTTGCTCATATGACAATGAAATTGATTAATTGAATAATTTAAATTCCTAATTACTAACTATTGAAACTCCATTTATTTTCAAAAATGTAATGTAGAGCCGTACAAGAAGTTTGTGAATGAGATCAACATTCTGTTAGAGATAATGCCATATGCTACAGATGTTTGGGGGAAGGGCACGATGGGCATACATGGGAAACACAAACAAAAATGTCTTCTAAAACTCCAACAAAAGCATCTTCTATACCACCAAAAAGTCATCTTCTAAGACATCTTCTAAAATACCAACAAAGACATCTTCTAAGACATGATCAACTAAGACATCTTCTAAAACACCAAAAAGGCATCTTCTAAGACATCAACTAAGACATCTTCTAAAACACCAAAAAGGCATCTTCTAAGACATCTTCTAGAACACCAACAAAGACATCTTTTGATGACTTAATGGTGCGTGCTTAACCACTGTGTATCATCTGTACACGGGAAATAGCTACCACTGAAGCGTAACAAACCAATTTACAAGTTGTCAAGGTAAGTAAGAAGTCGTTTTACTGCGAAAGCACAAAGTTTTCATTGAAACTGTTAATATGGCGGATTCCAGATAAATATCGCTTATACTTTTTGGGCTCATAAAATAAAGGAACTTCGTTAAAATTGTTCGATGCGTGATAATGCTCAGCTAGCACTTCAGAAAACAACTTCCCCTCACAAAATTTACGAAATAAAATGATGTAGCAGACGCTTTCCATGAATAAAACGTAACCGGAAAAGTAAAATTTAGTGACGAAACATCTGAAATTATATTCCCTTTGATACACTGGTAATTGGATTTGGAAATATAACAACATTAATATCGACGTTGGTGTACGGGTTTTAGCCGAAAATAATGTGTTTGTGTACGGGTTATAACTACGTCGCTAAAACCCGTACACTTTCTGATCGTAAAAAGTATCCGATTTCTCTATAATGATGCAAAAATGAAATCAATTTCCGGTCACACTTAGTTGTTTATGTTGACTGAACCATATATCCGTAGTTTATGATTGACAAATGTATTAGCTATTCTTAGTGTCATCTTTAAATGCCAGGAATGAGCAAGTTTCGTAAGTACTAGTAACACACATGTTTTGATTTTTAATCAATTACATGACTGATCTTGTAAAGTGTTCGTTAAATGTCACGAAATACTATTCCCGTACCTATAATAAACGCCATGTTATTAAAATATACAGCTTATGTCTTACCTGTTGTGAATGTAAAATATTATCATACGCTTCAGTGGTAGCTATTTCCCGTGTACAGATGATACACAGTGTAAACAGAGAAGTAACGAATGCCAATTTTGTAGTTTCTTTCCAACCGGGGCTCGAAACCACGACCTATCGTACTTGAAGAGAGCACACTAAGCATTACCTCACCGGTGCAGTCTCAGAATATTGTGATGTAGAACAACATTTGTGGTCTGTCAACTATATTTCCTACTTTATCCACTTTTGTACCTACCACACAAAAATTGAATGAAAAGCCTACAAAAGGTCCAATGTAAATATGCTTTTTCAATGTTTCGAACATGGCATTTTATAGGGACCGAACAATTGACTTTTGGGATGGGGCTATGATTTTCCACCAATCCAGAAAACATTAAAGGGGCATTCAGATCTGCCAAATCGTAAATTTTTGTTACCCATAAAAACTATCAGATATGATTGATGCCTTAATAAAACGTGTTTCTGTAACTTATAAATGTTATGAAATGTACCCGCATCGGAGGGAAAACGTGTAACTGCTCGTGTTTTGAGATCGATCAAGAAATGGACGTCATCTTATTAATTATCGACATTGTTTACGGAGTTTGTCGAATCGTCATTAAATCAGTACAACAATGCACTAATTTCTTAATTTTTGTGAATCTGCTTTTAGTCGGTGTTAATTACGGACAAAGAACCATGCAAGTTGGCAGTTAATAAGCGACAAAATACAAATTATTCGTTTTTACCTGTCACTAGTATTAAAAGATCAATTGTATATGGAAAAAGCCACAGGCATTTGACCGATGGACCTTAAATTAGCCAAAAAGAAAACAGACATATTCAAGAGAGCATAAACCTTGGTTTAATTTAGAATGTAAGTTTGCCAGACAAAATTACAGAAAACTTAAACGCAAACACAAAGAGAAACCATCATTAAATTTCGGTAGCAAAGTTAAAGAAACAGAGAGAAATTATAAGAAACTTTTGAACAAAACTTTAAAATCATATTGAAAAAATATTTAAAAAAAACTAAAAGGACTCCGATCACAAAATACAAAGGAATACTGGCGAATTCTGAACCAGCGTGATCATAATAAACAACCCAATATTGATTTCGATAAGTTACTTGATTTTTTTAAAAAGCTTAATTCATCTGAAACCAACTCACAAGACGCGATGAATATCCCTAAAATAGACAGAAATCGAATAAATGACTTAAATGAGAATCTTAATTGTGAAATTTCAAAGGAAGAAATTCTTAAATGTGTAAAAAGTTTAAAAAACGACAAAGCGTGTGCTGATGATTTTATAATAAATGAGTACATTAAATCGACATGCAACCAGTTACTTGATATATATGTAAAACTTTTTAATATAATCTTTAAATGTGGCTTAATACCAGAGTCGTGGATATTGGGAACAATAAAACCTTTCTATAAAAACAAAGAGAATAAATATGATCCTAAAAATTACAGGCCGATAACTATAGTGAGCTGTTTTGGAAAATTGTTTAGAGCCATTTTGTGTAATAGACTTACTGACTTTTCTGACGAATTCTTGTTGCTAAGTGAAAGTCAGTGCGGTTTTCGAAAGGGATATTCAACCACCGATTGTATTTTTGTACTTAATTCATTTTTTGATATATTGAAATTTAAAAAAAAGAAATTATTTTGTGCATTTATCGATTTCGAAAAAGCATTTGATACAATCAGGCGAGAGGCTCTATGGTATAAAATGGTAATGAGTAATATTAGCGGAAATATATATAGAATTATTTTTAATATGTATAATAATATTAAATCATGTTTGTCTTATAGTGGTGAAAAATCTGAATATTTCCCCTGTGAAATAGGTGTTCGACAAGGTGAAAATGATTCCCGTTTTTATTTTCGCTATTTCTAAATGATTTGGAAGATTTTTTTATACAAGAAAATGTGATAGGTCTAAAATCTATCTCAGATGAGCTAGAAAACAAACTTAATATTTATCTTAAACTCTTTATTATTTTGTATGCAGATGACACTGTCCTTATGGCAGAGTCGGATTCTGAACTACAGACATTGTTAGACACCTTTTATCACTATTGTATTACTTGGAAAATGAAAGTAAATGTAGATAAAACGAATATAGTGATTTTTTTCTAAGGGGCGAATGCCGGTTAATCTTCAGTTTAAATATAATGGGAGGGACATTGAAATAGTTAAAGATTTTAATTATCTTGGTATATATTTTTCTAGATCTGGTTCATTCAAAACATGTAAAAAAACACCAGGCCGAGAAAGCTATTAAAGCTATGTACGAAGTTCTAAAGAAAGGTAGAAAACATAATTTATCTATAAGTTGTCAACTGGATCTTTTTGATAAGCTAGTGAAACCTATTTTATTATACGGTTGTGAGGTATGGGGATTTGGTAATAATGAAATTTTAGAACGTGTACAATTAAAATTCTGTAAACTTTTGCCTCATTTAAAAACAACGACACCAAACTGTATAGTATATGGTGAGTTAGGACGATATCCAGTCGAAAATGACATAAAATTACGAATGATATCTTAATGGGGTAGATTAATTTCAGGGAAAGACACTAAATTATCTTCAATTTGTTACAGACTTTTGCATCAGCTCTCATTAGAATCAAACATTAACTCCAGTTGGTTAAAATACATAAAAAATATATTTGATGAATGTGGTCTGTCTTATGTATGGATCAATCAAAATTTTTTAAATGATGTTTGGTTAAAAGAAATTGTAAAAAACTCACTCCAAGATCAGTTTAAGCAGACATGGCTAGGAAATATTCAGAACAATTCAAAAACTTTAAACTATAGGTTATTCAAAGATAAACTGGAATTTGAAAACTATTTTGATATCCTCGAAGATAGAGACCTTTTTACATTTTGTCACTTTAGAACTGTAAATCATAAACTACCGATCGAATATGGGCGCTGGAACAATATACAAAGGGAAAACCGGGTTTGTAATTTATGTAATTCACAAGATCTTGGAGACGAGTTCCACTATTTATTGAAATGTATTTTTATGTCAGATATGAGAAAGAATTGTGTTAATAATAATTTTTTCAGAAATGCTAATATTTTAAAATTTGGAGAACTAATGAATCAAACTAAATTATCAAAACTTAAAAAATTATGTGTATTTATTAGATTTATTAACAACAATGTGCAATGTGTGTCCTCCTGGTTAACTTTTGGTATGTATAACTTCACCATTTTGTAAACAGTGTACATATTTATATTTGTCAATGTATTTGCTTATTTATTGTATAGTCTGTATACCATTGTACTTACAAAGGTTTATCAGAAATAAACTATATAATTTCCCCGTGTTTGCCACGGGGGTACATATTTTCAGGGCTAGTAACGATGTAGGGCCTCTATTTAATTGTGGGTCCTGGGTCCACACGAATACTAGAAAAATATACAAGGTAAGAAACAAAATCACTGAAAATGGCGGCGTACTGCTAATTTTCTTATTATTGTCGATTTCCCTGATTTCTGAAAAATAAACGGATGGAATGCCCTAACCTTGTGGACCCCCATCAGCTGTTGTGCCACTGGTTTACTCTCATATTCGTACTAATTTGCATATATACCCGACTATCTGTTCCCAAGACAGATTGTCAACGAACACGGAGGTCGACCACTTATTTTCTATTACGCGGCACGCGATTGGTTAAGGCAATTTTCCGGAAAAGAATTGACCAATCGCGTGCCGCGTAACAGAAAATAAGTCGACCTCCGGGTTTGTGGACACTTTTGTTACTTAC
>MJUT01000725.1:811236-824641 GCA_002080005.1 Gigantidas platifrons
GGAGTTAAATAATGACCGGTCCCTAAAACATATGTAAAATATTTGTTTGACAAAACATTTAAGAATTCTTAATAACATAATTTAAAGGTTTCAGTCAGGCCAGATTGATGTTGACAGTATGTTTTGACAATTAAATATAAATGTCAATTTTTGTGAAGAAATGATTGCTGCAGAACCGTAGCTCTTTAGGTCCATGTTTGTTTGTTTGGTTTTTTTTTTATACATGTATTTGCGGACCATAAGGGCTACGGTTCCGCAGCTAAAGAAATGATAACCTGTCATATAAAGTCAGAGATTCCTCTGCCGTCCGACAGCTTTTTGTTCGACTTTCTGGAGCCGTGCACGTGGGATCCAGCAAGTTGAACAAAAAGCTGTCGGACGGCAGAGGAATCTCGGACTAATATATATTAGGCCTAATTAATGTGATTAAAAGAAACAATAAAGACCAAAATACTAATTTGAATATAAATAGGCTCTCAATAACTGGAAACGTATTTAGCTATCGGCTAGTGACAAGATTACCCCCCTGTAACTGTATATTTGTTCCACATAATAAATGTTCCATCTGGAACAAACAGTATTATAATAAAAGTTATTTGGATAAAATATTATGTGATATTTATTCCATGCCTATAAAAGTTTTTCCTCTACATAGTTCCTATATGGAATAATCATTATATATATAACACATGTTCCTATATGGAATTTTCATTATATAACACATGTTCCTATATGGAATTTGGTCAATATTCTTTACATGCTATGAGCTAATACTTTAAGCATAATATTTGTTGCACTGAAAATGTGTTATGTAGCAATTCATGTTTATTATAAAACGTTGAAATAAATTTAGAAATATTTATCTTGTTGGAAATCTCATATGTTATAATTATTTAAGTGCCATGATCTAAAAGTTATAGCATAATATATGATGCACCGAAATTTTGTTATGTAACAAAAGTTCCTGTATAGGAACTTTTATTATATAATATTTTATTCAATGTTTAGGAAATTTCCCTATATTTCAACATTCTTTATTTATTCCAACATAATATTTGATGGCAGAAATTTTGTTATGTAACAAAAGTTCCTGTGAGAACTTTCAGTATATATTATTTTATCCTATATCTTGGAAATTTCCTTATGGCTTAGGATGAAATATTATATAATGGAAGTTCTCATTGGAACTTTTGTTACATTACAAAAGTTCTGCGGAAAAAATATTATGCTGGAACTTATATCTAATGACACCCCCCCCCCAAAGAAAAGGAAAGAAAAAAAAACCCATTGCAGTAACAAATTTCACACATGTATAGGCCTATAAGATCGACAAAACTGTCACACCAAAAATGTTTTGCAAAATATGTCTTAAGATTAGTTACAGCTACAAACATTAGAGCAAAAAAGGTCTTTAATTTAGCACTGTACGTGTGAATTTTGTTATTAATTAGCATGTCTTTTAGATAAACACATAGCAGTATTGTATGTGAAATTTGTTGACTTACATAAAGTGATGACAATACCTCACATGGACAAGGTGTGAAAAGAAAGGAAAAACTATTTAATCATTTATTATCATTATACAAGAGAAAAAATAAGAAATAAATCATGGAAGCCAGAATGTGTTGGGAGTTTTAACATGGATTGGCGGATATTAATATTTTATCCTGTGCCAGAAGCAAGGGATAAAATTTAGTAATACCCGCCAATCCATGTTAAAACTCAAAACACATTCTGGCTTCCATGATTTATTTCGATTCTGATATGTCTAAGAGTACAAATACGGTAGTATACTTTGATTGGAAGACGGTAATTTATACATATGCTTGCAGAAAATGTTGCACACAATTTATGTAACTCGAATAATACTGCACCCTCTCGGCATTATTCAGGTCACAATTTATGCTGCCAATGGAAACGTCGGTTACATTCATCGGCGCATGTGCTAATGAGATAATATGAAGAAATAATTCTGGGTTTTTTTAACAAAGGGAAAGAGTGAGGTCATGTTAGAATATGGTACAAATTTTTTTTTAACAGAAAATGAAAAATGCAGGGGCCAGTAACTAGAAGCACTCTTAGGCCTTAAGATGATCTTAAGGACGTCTTAAATCTAAAGAGTATAACAAGAAGCCCTCTTAGTATGATTGACAGCTCTTAACTTTTCCTCGCGACGACTGTCTACGAAGGTATCTCTCAGTGTTCTCTTAGGACCTACTTAAGAAAAGTCTTATCGAATGAGTAACTAGAAAATCGATATCAATCTCAAAGTTGTCTTAGACCACTCTTAGCTTATTTTAAGTGTAACAGGAACAAATTCTACGAGACGTTTAAGAGAATAAAATTAAGGGAGGTCCTAGGCAACCTTATCTTTCTCTTAACAGAGAATCATGGCTGTAGCATTGAACTTGCTTCACTATGAATGCATTTATGGTCTGTCAACTATATTTCCTACTTTATCCACTTTTGTACCTACCACATAAAAATTGAATGAAAAGCCAACAAAAGGTCCAATGTAAATATGCTTTTTCAATGTTTCGAACATGGCATTTTATAGGGACCGAACAATTGACTTTTGGGATGGGGCTATGATTTTCCACCAATCCAGAAAACATTAAAGGGGCATTATCTGCCAAATCGTAAATTTTTGTTACCCATAAAAACTATCAGATATGATTGATGCCTTAATAAAACGTGTTTCTGTAACTTATAAATGTTATGAAATGTACGCGCATCGGGGGGAAAACGTGTAACTGGTCGTGTTTTGAGATCGATCAAGAAATGGACGTCATCTTATTAATTATCGACATTGTTTACGGAGTTTGTCGGCTAGTAACGATGTAGGGCCTCTATTTAATTGTGGATCCTGGGTCCACACGAATACTAGAAAAATACACAAGGTAAGAAACAAAATTGTCCACAAACCCGGAGGTCCTGGGTCCACACGAATACTAGAAAAATACACAAGGTAAGAAACAAAATCACTGAAAATGGCGGCGTACTGCTAATTTTCTTATTATTGTCGATTTCCCTAATTTCTGAAAAATAAACAGATGGAATGCCCTAACCTTGTGGACCCCCATCAGCTGTTGTGCCACTGGTTTACTCTCATATTCGTACTAATTTGCATATATACCCGACTATCTGTTCCCAAGACAGATTGTCAACGAACACGGAGGTCGACCACTTATTTTCTATTACGCGGCACGCGATTGGTTAAGGCAATTTTCCGGAAAAGAATTGACCGATCGCGTGCCGCGTAACAGAAAATAAGTCGACCTCCGGGTTTGTGGACAATTTTGTTTCTTACCTTGTGTATTTTTCTAGTATTCGTGTGGACCCAGGACCCACAATTAAATAGAGGCCCTACATCGTTACTAGCCCTGAAAATACGTACCCCCGTGGCAAACACGGGGAAATTAAGGTCCATCGGTCAAATGCCTGTGGAAAAAGCGAGGTCAAATTATTTGCTTGCAAGCAAATAAGTAATCGATGGTAATTTTTGTTCTCAAAAGGTGGGAAGTGGTTCGATAAGCTGTTTAATGTGAAATATTTACCTTTATTTCATCATTTTAAAGCTATTTACCAATTTCCAAAACGTATAATTTTTTTGGTCAAAATCGTAGCTAATGCCCCTTTAAATCAGATTTTTTTTTAATGAAAAATCTTTTTTTTTGCTTTCTAATTTTACCAATATTTTTCGGTGAAAACTGCAGGAGATCAGATTTTTTATTTCTTAGATCCTAAAGGATAACTGTTTTCTATAAAAAAAAAAATTGGTAAAAAGATTTTCTTCTTCAAAATATAAACATAATCCCCCCTCCCGACCCCCAAACCGTTAAATGGCAATTCCCTTAGAATTTATTTTCAATGTTTCTTGACGTAAATCATGACGTTTCATTTCTTTGTCTCGATTTGTCTCTTATGTAAAGCCAACAATTATACAACAGACATATTGTGTTTCGATAAGAACAAGGTTGTTCGTGAAGGACAATATGTCAATTTTCTATTAATTATCTTCATTTTTCGTCATATTCAAACTGAATTAAAACAGTTTGTATTCAGAATTGGGTCAACGCTTGGTAGGTTGTCATAACGGATGCTATTAATTGGCCATGAAATTCTTGCAATTCCACAGCACTCATATTTATTCGCTCATTTCAATTGGCATTAAGAATACTAGTGGACAAAAACATAATCAAAAATAGACGTCGCTTGGATCTTTTTTTTATCTGTTTACCCGGTTTAGGTAAAATTATTAAAATAAAAATCCAGGAAACACCTTTCAAAAATATTTCATTTATATCGTGCTGGTCAGTAGTTTTATTGATGGTGGAAACCGGAGTACCCAGAGAAAACCACCGACCTGTCGCAAGTGACTGAAAAGTTATCATATAATGTTGTACCGAGTACACCTCACCATGAACGCGGTTCGATCTCACAACTTTAGTGGTGATAGGTACTGATTGCACAGGTATTTGTAATTCCAACTACCATACGATCACGACCACGATGACCCCACACCTTTCATTGAAGCTATTCTTGTAATGAATTTGAAGTTGTCCCTAGATATACTTTATGATGTTGCCATTCACATCCTAATTTCCATGATTTCCAGATCTTCAATGTCACTAACATTTACAATTTCAAGAATTTGCAAGAGCTTGAATGTTACTCAAATTTACAATTTCAAGAACTTACAAGAGCTTGAATGTTACTCAAATTTACAATTTGAAGAGCTCGAATGTTACTCAAATTTACAATTTGAAGAGCATGAATGTCACTCACATTTACAATTTCAAGAGCACGAATGTAATTATCATTTGCAATTTCCAGAACATGGTCAGGTGTGTGAATCATTTTTATTTACACTTTTCAGAGCTTGTGTGTAATTCACAAAGGCGTTTTTGGAAATTGCATAAATGACAGAAATCTGTCAAGATGACTGCAATAAGAAACAAAATCGAGGAAAATGTTTCCCCTGAATAGTGTCGTCCCTCCCCTTTCCGCTTTCATGTACTCTGCAAAAAAGGAAACGCATAATGGTTTAAAAAAAATTATGTGTACTTCAAATCTAGTTTTTACAACAAAGATTTGCACTAAAATTACACACATATGAATGTCATACGGGATACGGAACAAAGATTTGAAAAATAGTCACATTCAATAAATTGGGTCAATTTCCGGTGACGTTAAAGCCAGTATCTATTGTGACCACTATGTGCGGCTAATACTGTTCTGCATCTCCTTGGCATGGATCGAAACAAGTTTTGTATTCGGACCTGTGATATCCTTGCCATTCATGTTGCAAGGCTTGATTGAGTTGGTCCAGTGATTGAAATGGGGGTTGGCGTTGGAGGACGTGTCTATCAAGTTCATCCTAAACATTGCTAAAGATGTTCTATGGAGTTAAAATCCGGCAAACCTGGCTAGAATGCTCCTTGGATAGTGCCTTACCAATTTGTTTTGCGTTGGTCAGAAATCCGATACGGCTGGCACTTTTACTATAAAAGCCTAAGAAAACATTTAAAAAAAAAGATACTTGAAAATAGACTGACACCAAATCCGTACATTAATAATCAATGGATTGTCTTTTATATATGTTTTTGTTGATCGGAAATCCAAGTTGATATAGACACCACATGACCATGGGAATATGACTTTTTTTCTCTATTCAAAAGTACAAACTGCATGGTTTGTTCCTGAACGGTGTGTGAACCACAGGCGCATGGAGCATGGATTTCGTTCCCCCCCACTTTTTTTCCTACTACCCCCCTTTTTTTCAAAATTTTCATAATCATTCATTTTTCAAAATTTTCATGATAATTCGTTTTTCTTCATTTGACAATATCAGTAGACGTCATACATCATGAATAATACGTGTATTCTGTGTTCACAGTTTTTCGACTGATACAGTATGCTATCAATACGTGTATTCTGTATCCACAGTTTTTCGACTGATACAGTATGCTATCAGTAGAAAAACTGGATACAGAATACACGTATTATTCATGATGTATGACGTCTACTGATATTGGCAAATGAAGAAAAACGAATTATCATGAACATTTTGAAAAATGAATGATTATGAAAATTTTGGAAAAAAGGGGGTAGTAGAGAAAAAAAAAGGGTGAAGGACGAAATCCATGCCCCATGCGCCTGTGGTGTGAACCAGGTGATATGTACATCGATTAATGTTTTAATCGAGTTCAGACAAAGTCGAAGTCGGCTATTGGTTTGACGAAGGGCCAATCTGATTAAAATTAGATATAAATACCAAAGAAAAACAATAAAAAAAAAGATGCAAACAAAGATCATACCAAAGAAAAACTATTGGTATCTTCAAACTTTTCTTATATTCCAACGGGCTAGGGGCCGTCGTGGTCGTGATCGTATAGTAGTTGGATTTATAACCTATGCAATCAGTGTCTATCACAACTAACGTTGTGAGTTCGAATCCCGCTCATGCGAGGTGTAGTCAATATAACATTATGTGGAAAAGTTTGTCAGTGATTTGTGACAGGTCGGTGGTTTTCTCCGAGTAATACAGTTTCTTCAACCAATAAAACTGCTGACAGCCACGATATAACTGAAATATTGTTGAAAGTGGCATTAAACACCCATAACGCAAACTCGAATACTCCAACGAGCACACAACATCAGTTACTAACCCAACGAGCACACAACATCAGTTACTAACCCAACGAGCACACAACATCAGTTACTAACCCAACGAGCACACAACATCAGTTACTAACCCAACGAGCACACACCATCAGTTACTAACCCAACGAGCACACACCATCAATTACTAACCCAACGAGCACACAACATCAGTTACTAACCCAACGAGCACACAACATCAGTTACTAACCCAACGAGCACACAACATCAGTTACTAACCCAACGAGCACACAACATCAGTTACTAACCCAACGAGCACACAACATCAGTTACTAACCCAACGAACACACAACATCAGTTCATCCTTAATAACCGTCGTGACGTTGTATCACCGTTGTTTCAATGTTGGTACGAGAGTGTGTGCCTGCTAGGATGTTTAACCTGATGCCAACAGATCAATAAACTAAAGGACAACATTTTTTTGTATTCTGTGTGATGCAGGAATTTTATCTAATTTAAAACAACATTTGTACCTCCCAAACACAAAACTTAAAATGTCAGGAAAACAGAAGTGTCGGGTGTAAATATTTTGTTTACTAATATTGTACAACTTTTTCATTAATTGACATTTGGGATTTTAATCTTCAATATTTCTTCATCATATCAATTACTCTCTACCGTAAACAAAGTATTTAATTTCATTTTCATTTTCACCCACGCGACATGACATTCCCTTTGTCCCAAATTTAGTGTCTAGTAGTGCCAGTGTGATATCAGGGGATGTTGTAGTCGTGATTGTATGATAGTTTGATTTACAACTTCCTATGCAATCAGTGCCTACATCTTGTATCACAATGTCAATGCCCGTTCACGGCGAGGTGTACTCAATACAACTTTTTGTGATATACAAGTGCGTCTGTGATTTGCGGCAGGTGACTGGTCGGTTGTTTTCTACTGGTACTCCGGTTTCCACCATCTATAAAACTGACCTCCACGATATAACTAAAATATTGTTGAACATCTATTTTTTTTATATATACTATATATATGCAATATTTTTTTTACTCTTCCTTTATTNATCTTGAAGATGAGTAGAGCGGATCGTAACCCTTGGCTAGCGAAGATGAAGGAAGATAAGATGTTGTGTATTTCCTTTTTAAAAGGATAACTTTAGCTAAAAGGGGACTTGATTGTCGACAAGTAATTTCCCAAAATAATGACAACACAGAAACATGAGAAAATGATCCCAGTTTTTCTACTCACATCGGGAAAATAATATAGGGAGAAAGGAAGAAATGAAATGAATTCAGTATAATTTTTCAAATCTACGAAATTTTACTTAGTATCTTAATTTGCAAAGTCAACTTTTGGAACTTTTACACCTAGAAATTTAAGTAACAAGCAAAACTTCAACAAGCAAAAACCTTGGTTTAATCATGAATGCAGGATGGCAAGAAAAAATTATAGACAAACAAAAAGAAATCTAAAATTTAGGCGGTCTCGTAATTTGGAAGAGAATACTAAGAGATTAGAAAAACATTATAAGAAGGTACTGGATAAAAGTATTAGAACTCATAGACAGAAAATCAGAAACAAAATAAATAATCTGAAATCGACCAATCCTAGGGAATATTGGAAGATCATTAATTCGGGTAAAAATAAAAATAGTCCAGAAATCCCTATTGATATTCTGTTTGATTATTTAAAAAAATTTGAACGCAAAGGGAGATGATATCGATGATTCGGATATTAATCAAAATAATAACCGTGTCAGGGAGTTGAATAATATTATCAATGCCCCGATTACAAGGGAAGAGATCGAAAAGGCTATAAAAAGTTTGAAGAATAATAAGTCTTCAGGGGATGATTATATCTTGAATGAATATATAAAACACTCATTTGAGTCGATTTTAGATGTTTATGTTAAACTATTTAATATTATATTTGACAGTGGACTCATTCCAGAACAGTGATTATATGGGAATATTATTCCTGTTTACAAAAACAAGGGAGATAAACATGATCCTAAACATTTTAGGCCGATCTCGATTTTAAGTTGTTTTGGAAAACTTTTCACTTCCATTTTAAATTTTAGATTAAATGATTTTTCTGATAAATACAGTCTTATTTGTGAAAATCAGGGAGGATTTAGAAAAGGATATTCTACGATTGACAATATTTTTGTTTTACATGTTCTTATAAGTATAATGAAATATAAAAGAAAAAAATTATTTTGTGCTTTTATAGATTTTGCAAAAGCATTTGACACTGTGTGGAGAAGTGGTCTTTGGAGTAAATTACTTGGGAATGAAATAAATGGCAAAATGTATAATATAATTTATAATATGTATAGTGAAATAAAATCTAGAGTTGTATACAACAGCGAAAAGTCTGAATATTTTTCATGTGATATTGGAGTTAGACAAGGAGATTATTTTTCACCTTTTTATTCTCTTTATATTTAAATGATTTAGAACAATTTTTTATCGATAAAAATATTTCTGGTCTAAGTTGTATCACAAATGAACTTGAGGAAGAACTTAATATTTATCTAAAACTATTTGTATTATTATATGCTGATGATACTGTTTTATTCTCTGAAACTCAAGAAGGTTTACAGCTACAACTAGATTATTTTTCCGAATATTGTCAAACGTGGAAACTAAAGGTTAATATAGACAAGACAAAAATAGTCATCTTTGGCAGTCGATTCACAAATAATTTGCCTAGTTTTACATTTGATGGGAGAAACCTTGAAGTTGCGAAGGAAATTTCCTACCTTGGTCTTATTTTTTCGGTTTCTGGAAGTTTTCTGAGTACAAAAAAGCCGCTAGTAAATAAGGCCAATAAGGCTATGTATGAGGTTCTTAAAAAGGGACGTCTTCACAATCTTTCAGTAAAATGTCAGTATGATTTATTTGATAAAATTGTGAAGCCTATTTTATTATACGGATGCGAAATATGGGGATTTAGTAATATTGAATTGTTGGAAAGAGTACATTTAAAATTTTGTAAATTATTATTAAACCTTAAGAAATCCACATCAAATTTTAGGGTATATGGAGAGCAAGGTGTATATCCATTGTCTGTATCTGTAAAAGTACGTATGGTAAATTTTTGGTCGAAACTAGTAAATGGAAAAGAGAGTAAACTTTCAAATACTCTCTATAGATATATTTATTGTCAAAATATGAGAAATGGTTTTCAATCAACATGGTTAAATTTTGTGAAAAATGTTTTGGACAATAGTGGGCTCAACAACACTTGGCTTTCGCAGGGGAATTTTAATTCTAAGTGGTTAAGCGAAAATCTGAAAAGAAATTTAAAAGATCAATTTATTCAAAAATGGAGATCTGACATGGACAATTCTTCAAAAGGTATCTGTTATAGATTGTTCAAAGAGAATTTTGAATTCGAAACGTATTTAGATATTTTATCCAATAAAGATAGAATAACATTATGTAAATTCAGAACTTGTAATCATAGATTGCCAATTGAAACAGGTAGATGGCAAAATGTCGATCGTTCTGATAGAATTTGTCATATCTGTCAAACGGCAGAGATTGGTGATGAGTTTCATTATATTCTCCAATGTAGACAATTACATAATGATAGAAAATTATACCTGAAAACAAAATTTCTTGGTAGAGTTAATGTTTTAAAATTTGGCATGTTATTTCAGTACAAAAACAGGTCTGTTTTTCGAAACCTTTGTAAATTTATCAGAGTTATTAATATAACAGTAGGTCGTCCTGGTTAATCGCCTATCTCTGTAGCACTTTTTATATTAAATCTCTTCCTAATGTGAATCCATCTTGTCAAGGTACTGTGTATAATATGTGAAATGTATTTGAATGATGTTTTTCTCTCTACCATTGTTCTGTTATGGTTTATGAGAATAAAGATCTTGTCTTGACTAACTAACTCAAAAGATGGAGTTCAAATGTTGTATGTCGAAACTGGGTTTCATGTATCCTGCAAACTTTCTTGCTGTCTAACATGCTGCTCATTTGTTTTTATAATAGATCACAAAGTTTATATGTGTATACTACTTCATGTAAAAAATGGGCTGTAGTCTGAGTTAATACTTTAGGATAACACAATGACAAACGCCCAAATCATTTATTTATGCACAGTCGCTTGAATTTCAATTATTTAAATAAAGGAAGAGTAAAAAAATATTGATTTAAATAAAGGAAGAGTAAAAAAAATATTGTATATATATATACTTTATATATATAATAATTTTTTTTATATATACTATATATATACAATATTTTTTTTATATATACTATATATATGCAATATTTTTTTTACTCTNTGACAGTTCAGTGGATTCTAATTAAGTTTTCATGAGGAAAATCAACATTTTGCTGTCAAATAAAATGGTATTAGTGAAAACATAGTTTTTCTAGTCTAGGAGGAACAAAATAAGTTACTCACTTCTTTTAAAGACATTTTCTAGATTTTTGTTTACTTGTGGTAGACGTCAACACTAGGTCGTTCTATACCAAAAAGTTCCGGGTGGTGACGTCATCAGTATCCGAATGCGACACTAAAAATACTGACCTATCGAAATTAGGTTCTTATCGAATTTCGGACACTGCACAATATTATTATTCCATTTCGTTTCGTTTCTTTTCGTTGTATATTCGTTTCGTTTCGTAGTTTAGTACAACCCAACATTTTACATGTAAATTATGAAGTTTTTTAACCGCCACGATATAACTGAAATATATGTTGAAAGTTGCGTTAAACACCATATAACAATAATCTCATGCCCCCTTTTGGACCCTATATCCCCCCTTCTTATGACCTTCTACATCCCGTGACCTCTACTTCCCTATGACGTTTAAGACTACTTAAGAGAGCATTTCGGGAATTTCATATCCACAATAAAACTCATTGAGAGTAGTTGTGGATTCTTGAGCTTCCACAGTTAAGGTAAGTTTTGGCCCAATCTAGCTTGTGAAATGGCCCATTTAAGTCTCCAGAAAATTTTGGAAATATTCTTTTATCGCCGAGACGTTGTTAATTTCTCGGAGAAATGAAGTTGCCTTCGATTTACTGACATGACAATAAATGGTGAACAAACGAAATGGCGGCGTAACCGCGATTGAATTTCTCTGTATAATCTGTATGTAGCCTATACGTCACAGATTCCCTTTTGGGCTATTAATTTTGGAAAAGAAGTTATAAAACTAGCGAAGACAGAAAACCTTATAGGCTTCGAATAAAAATAAACTAGATCATAGATCATTTTTCAATGTTTAACTTTTGGCACCGATATTATAAACTGCAATTATTGATTATTCATTGGAAACAAAAAGTTGAAAATAAAATGAAAGTACAGCACGTCGTCACAACATTTTGAATCATATTGACAAAGAATATTAGAATTATCAGATGTAAGAAATCTAGAGATATAAGGGACGGTCATTATTTATCTCCGGGGGGCACAATGCAAATTTTGAATGAGCAAACATAACTGACCCCCCCTTTTTTAAGTTGTGTTAAAAATTGTAACCCTCCCTCTTTCAACTACTTGACTCCCCCCCCCCCTTTCCTGATTATTGTTGAAAGGCTTCTAATTTCATATGTTGCTATAAATTCCTTTTAACAAGGATATAGTAGATCATAGGAAATGGAACTAAAGGTCCTTCTGTGTTCATAAAGGCATCCACGACCACATCTAATGAAAAGGATACTAATTAAAGTCACTTTGTTGTATATTTTTTGTCTTCACAGTCTTCAACAAGCCAGGAGCCCACTATTTAAAGAAACTGCATCAATAATTTTTGCCATGCAATGTACTATAACAATAGTTTTTTTAATATATTGAAATATTATTTTAATCATCAGTTTCACAATTAATCTCAAATCAACAGTATTATAGTATCAGAAATTTGCAAATTAAAAAATAATTAAGGATTGATCTCAATTTTTATTCGGTTCATGAAGAAATAAACTAAAAAATGTGATACACACTGAGTAACGCGCAAAGTGGGTTATGCAAGGGTGTGTACCATATTTTTGAGTTTATTTCAAATGAACCGAACAAAAAATTGTGATCAATCCTTATAAATTAATTCCTAATTTTTTTTTTTCTTGTCCTAAAAATATGTTGATGGATAATAATTGCATAAAAAGAATTAAAATTAAAAATTTTCCCAATTGAGAGTTGAGACCCCAACATGTGACTTCAGGTTAAACGAAGCGGTTTATGAAAAGCGTAAACTGACCCAAACCAGGTTATGCAAGTATACCCTGTTCAACAATTTCAAATATTCCATATAATTTAATTTTTACAACAAAATTTAATGATTCCTCAAATTTAATTACGATTATTTCATGTGACTATTTGAATTTGTCGTTTGCGGATGAACACGTTGGTGACGTCACGATACCAACCCAGGTTATCGAGTATAACCAAAATGTTCTCCAGATGAATTAGCCAATCAGATTGAAATCTTCAAATGAAATTAAATTATGACATGATGGATAAAAAATTCTAACCAATCAAATTCAAGCATTTGCTACAAATTTATTTATTTTATAATACAACAAAACAATTGAGAAAGTATTCATAGTGCAAAAGATAATGTATTTTAAAGCCAAAGTTCCCTTTATGTGTTTATTTCAGAGATGATTCCAACACCAAAGTTT
Source organism: Gigantidas platifrons (assembly GCA_002080005.1). NCBI lineage: Eukaryota > Metazoa > Mollusca > Bivalvia > Mytilida > Modiolidae > Gigantidas > Gigantidas platifrons. The sequence continues at coordinate 824,527 of MJUT01000725.1, forward strand.
TTTCCAAAACAGTTCAATGATTTTATCTAGACTATAGTGTATGTTTAAAAAAAATCATGACCCTCCCCCCCCCCGCTTGATCAACCAGAAAAGCAGTGACCCCCCTCTATCAATT
>MJUT01000725.1:826743-840653 GCA_002080005.1 Gigantidas platifrons
ACCCCCAAACCGTTAAATGGCAATTCCCTTAGAATTTATTTTCAATGTTTCTTGACGTAAATCATGACATTTCATTTCTCGATTTGTCTCTTATGTAAAGCCAACAATTATACAACAGACATATTGTGTTTCGATAAGAACAAGGTTGTTCGTGAAGGACAATATCAATTTTCTATTAATTATCTTAATTTTTCGTCATATTCAAACTGAATTAAAACAGTTTGTATTCAGAACTGGGTCAACGCTTGGTAGGTTGTCATAACGGATGCTATTAATTGGCCATGACATTCTTGCAATTCCACAGCACTCATATTTATTCGCTCATTTCAATTGGCATTAAGAATACTAGTGGACAAAAACATAATCAAAATTAGACGTCGCTTGGATCTTTTTTTTTATCTGTTTACCCGGTTTAGGTAAAATTATTAAAATAAAAATCCAGGAAACACCTTTCAAAAATATTTCATTTATATCGTGCAGGGGCCAGTAATTAGAAGCACTCTTAGGCCTTAAGATGATCTTAATGACGTCTTAAATCTAAAGAGTGTAACAAGAAGCCCTCTTAGTACGATTGACAGCTCTTAACTTTTCCTCGCGACGACTGTCTACGAAGGCATCTCTCAGTGTTCTCTTAGGACCTACTTAAGAAAAGTCTTATCGAATGAGTAACTAGAAAGTCGATATCAATCTCAAAGTTGTCTTAGACCACTCCTAGCTTATTTTAAGTGTAACAGGAACAAATTCTACGAGACGTTTAAGAGAATAAAATTAAGGGAGGTCCTAGGCAGCCTTATCTTTCTCTTAACAGAGAATCATGGCTGTAGCATTGAGCTTGCTTCACTATGAATGCAGAAACCGAATTTCAAAACGTATATTTCGTGACAGAACAAATCCTCTTGATTTTCTGAGTAACGAAGGGATTGTTAAAGACTACAGACTGGACAGGGAAAGCATATTTGATTTATGCAGTGAATTACAGGAATACTTGGTGAGGTCAACTAGACGAACTCAGTCATTACCAGTGTCTTTGCAAGTGATGGTTGCAGTACGATATTTTGCCACTGGCAGTTATTTATCTGTCATTGGTGATGCTCACGCAGTTAGTAGAATGACAGTATCTAGATGCGTTCATCAGATATCTTCATATTTCGCACAGAATGCTAATCGTTATATTAGTTTTCCAATGGAAAGGGAAGCACAGCTTTCGGTAAAGCGAGATTTTTTCAATATAAGACATTTTCCACAGGTAGTGGGTGCAGTGGATGGAACATTAATCCGTATTAAAGCTCCGAGCAATGACGAACATGCATATATCTGTAAGAAGGGGTTTCATGCCTTGAACATACAGTGTGTTTGTGATGCTAACAACAGATTTTTAGATATTGTAGCGAAGTGGCCGGGCTCAACTCATGATGCCCACATATGGAATAACTGTTCGTTGTCAGAAGCGTTTGAAACAAACCATATTGGGAATGGTTTGCTGCTTGGCGATAGCGGTTATGGCTTGAAGCCTTGGCTTTTAACACCAAATCTTACTCCTACAACAGCTGCAGATAAAAAAAATATAACTCCTGAACATAAGTTCTGTAAAATGAATTGTTATACTTTCTGCCATAAAAACACATTATTGTGCCTTTGAACTTTTCAGTTGGCACAAATGAGTTTTGTGGAGAACCATCCAATGAACATTCTTTCCAAATTTGGTTGCAATCTTCTAAGTTGTTTCAGAGAAGAATATTGAAACTTATGTACCCATCAAATGTGATTTTTTTTGCGTCAAATGGCGTTAAAACAACATCAATCAATCAATAAATCGAAATTATCTTTAGACCAAACAAGGTCGAGGTATTAATTACATTTGCTGAGACTGGGACTTGGCAAAAATATTGTGTTAGTCATTCTAATATGAAATTAATGTCAGGCAAGGTATCACACAAAGGAGTATCTATAGATCTAATATGGTACATGCTTGGTATTACAATGTGGTCCTTCTACAATGTATTAATGTGTATTGTCGGCCTTCAGTTGTCATGATTTAAATGAGTGATTGATTGATTTTTGGTGTTTAATGCCACTTTCAACAATATTTCAGTTATATCGTGGCGACCAATTTTATCACATGTGGTTGCGAGTCGAGCGCACCCTTTTTTGTAATTTACAAAGGGGGGCTTGAACCCACGCCGTATTGGTGATAGGCTTGTACGAGTTGTTAGATCTAGCGACCTAACTCATTGAGCCATCCAAGGCCCCATCATGATTTTAGGTTAGCTATAGATGACAATAGTTAATTAAAAACAGTAACTTTATTTAAAACGACTTTATTTAAAACGACTATCGACTTTACCGCGAATTCTAAACTTTTTAAGAGAAACCAAAGGCGGGTCGTTCGGAAATATCGATAAGTGCGTCATCTTAACTCTACATCTTAAGATTTTCGTAAATCACAAAGACAAACATAAGAAGGTTCAAAGAGTGGTTTCCAGTTACACTCTTTATGTACTCGTAATACTTTCTTAGACTTCTCTTAAGATTATTCTTAAGTTGGACTTACGATCGAGTTTCTAGTTACTGGCCCCTGATATACAAATGTACAACTTAAAACTCCTCACAATTCTTTAACTAGGCCCAAGTTCTCAAATTTTGTCAACTTCTTTTCAGCTTTTTTGTGTTCTCTTACTGGAACCATCTGATCATATAGTAGTTGGATTTATACCTTACCTATGCAATTAGTGCATATTTACCACTAGAGTTGCGAGTTCGAATCACGCTCATGTGCAAGGTGTACACTCCACAACATTATGTGATAAAGTTTGTTAGTGACTTGCGGCAGGTCGGCTGTTTTCTCCTGGTATTCCGGTTTCCTCCACCAATAAACTGACCACCATAATATAACTCAAAATGTTGTTGAAAGTGGCGTTAAACAACCATATTCCCTTACTTCTTTCCTTGGCTTTGTGCAAGAAACAGTTTTCTCTAATTCTTGTTCAATTTTCACACTTCTCAACCCGTGAGAAGAAATCGATAATCAATGTGTGGATAACTTTGTTCTCAGTCGCTGATTGGTCAATTACGCAATTATGTCTGAACTCATGGGTGAGATAAGAATTTCACGCTACTTTTCCCGTAAAAATGTTACGTTTCGCAAAATGTCATTGTATCAATAAAATCGTTTAATTAACCGTAACTAACTGTACCGTCATCAAGAACCCCTCATCTGGAATGTTATCCCTTCTCCATCATTGCTTCAAAAACATTCCTTACAGGCGTGACATATATTTTTTAGTGGTTCATTAGAGAAACAGTCTCTAACATTGTTTCCCGTTTATTGCGATAATTTCTCAAATCAAGATAGTTAAATTTTCAGATTTTAAAGTTCGAGGTTTACCGAGAACTTTAAAATGTGAAAATTTAACTATCGAGATTGTTAGAGACTATATTTCTCTGACAGCATGACGTGTATCTTTTCTCGTGTCTGTATTTCAGCTAACTGATAATTTATTTGAGTTTTTTTTATTTGAGAAGCATAATGTTAAATGAGCAAGAATTTTTATTTCCGTAATAATAATCTAAAGAATTATAAGTTTCCTTGTAAATAAACATCAATGCTTATGTATAAAAGAACACTACAGATTGTCGATCTTGTGATTTTCAAAATTTCCCGGGTTTTGTGACTTTGTGAAGAAAGCTACCTGATTGGTATATATATGTGAGTTTTAATCACATGCCACAGCAACATATATATTTTGATTTATATTTTAATATAATAAATAGAAAATATACTGAACTGACTACTATACACACTGATTTCAAGCAAATTTTATTATATTTTTCATTAAGAAAAGTCATTTAGACAAATTTCCCCTAACTGACCATTTTTAAATGCAAGGGATTTTTATGCCCCGCGACTATTGGTCGGGGGGCATATTGTTTTACCCCTGTCCGTCTGTTCGTCACACTTAGTATGCATGGTTTGTCCGGCTAACTCCTACAGTTTTTGAGCTAGACCTTTTATATTTTGTAGACAGTTAGTACTTACACTGAAGGTGTGCATATTTTATGGATTTTGACTTTCAACAATTTTTTTTACAAAATTATGGATGCATGAACTTGGACAGATTTTGCTAAATCCCTATAGGATATATGGTTTGTCTGGCTAACTCCTCCTACAGTTTTTGAGTTAGACCTTTTATATTTTGTAGACAGTTAGTATGTACACTGAAGGTGTGCATATGTAAAGCAAAATTATGTCCTGTGAAATTAAGTCCACCAGGACAATATTTCATGATTATATTGTCATTGAATTTTGTCTTATCTATGGCATTTTGTCCTTTATCTGGACAGTACAATGTCATGTTATGTACAATATATCATAGTGAAACTGTGTCCTAACAAAGGGAGATAATTCTAATTCAAAACTGACATTATTTCATGACTGATTGTTATGAAATTTTGTACAATAAAGGGAAATAATGAAATAGTCTTTCAAGTGTTTTTTTTTATGATTGATTATAATATAAACATAAGATAGATAACTTAGAAAATAAAAAAATAAACTTTGCCAATCTTATAGTTAATATGAATATTGTTATTAAATTTTCTGTTTTTGTATAAATTTATGTATTTCTGGAATATATGTATCTGTCTTGGGTTGAGCAATTTGACAATGGTTGTTAATATATTTCAAATTGATTCAAATATAGTGTAATAAATATCATTTCTATGACAAAGAAATCTCTTATATTTTGAAATAAAGTATAGTATAAATATGTGAAGCATAAAAATATATATCAAGTGGATGTCGGACATTATTTCACAGTTAAATAATGTCCAGTAAGAATGGACAATATCTCATGATGGAGGACACGATTTCATTATGAAATAATGTCCAGGACACTATTTCATTATGAAATAATGTCCATGGACAATATGTCATATGATATTTTGTCTGGAGGACATTATTTCATGGAGGACACTATTTTATGTTACGCATATTTTATGGATTTTGACTTTCAACAATTTTTTACAAAATTATGGATGCATGAACTTAGACAGATTTTGCTAAATCCATATAGGATATATATATGGTTTGTTCGGCTAACTCCTACTACAGTTTTTGAGCTAGACCTTTTATATTTTGTAGACAGTTAGTACCAACACTGAAGGTGTGCATATTTTATGGATTTTGATTTTCAACATTTTTTTTACAAAATTATGCATATATGAACTTTTACCACTGACCTTTTGCAATTATAACTGCGTGGACATTGTATGTGTCTTACAGACACAGACATATCGAAATATGCTGGACTGTCGGACCTGACAGGTAAAAATCAAGCCGGTCCGACGATGTTTTCGGCATATCGGTCCGAAAGTCAGGTAAAGATTTGTTCTCTACTTTGATCAGGAAACAATCTTCTCTTTGTCGGTCTGTCAAACAGTGTCTTTAAAAGTCGATCTTTCTTGAAATAGCATGTTTATTTCTTTAGATAAGTGTTTTCTGTGAATATAAACTAAACTTGACCATTGCATAATTATTTTTCACAACAAATCATAATTTGTTTTCCACAAAGACATTGATGATGATTATGAAGATGAGTGTGCTGATTTCCAGGATGAGCTTTTTAATTTTGAACAAATATTGAGAATGTCATGAAATAACTGAATACCTAAAAAATTATTCTTGAAGTAAGCACATGAAACATGTTGAACAAATAAATGAGTTTTTAACATTTGGCGATGCGGAAGATGTGGTGGCATTTTAGGCTTTATTCGGTCAGACAGTTTTTTTAAATTGCCTGACCAAATGTCAGACAAGTTGTCTTGGATTTTCGATATGTCTGCAGACACAAACACCTTGTAAAGTCTATACACAAGTTTTCTACATCATACCTGATGAATAATATACCATTCCTTGAAATTAAGTTATATTGAAAATCCATTTTGGCTCCTCAAGACGCTTTCTTTGCATTATACCCCTACACATTCCTCAGAACCAAACCAAAAGCTAAGGTAGTAAATTGGGGTGGGGGGCGGGTGGGGGGTTTGAGGTAGATATGGTTGAGACGGGAATATTAAATTTTCTATTTTTTTTTAAATTTCAACTTCTGTTTAAGTTCTCACATTTCTGGCATTGCCTCTAAAGCGATATTGCTATGAGAAATCCATTCCCACGAAACAAATCAACTATAATGATTTGATTGATTTTTGGTGTTTTAACGCCACTTTCAACAATATTTCAGCTATATCATGGCGACCATTTTTGTGGTGGAGGAAGCCGGAGTACCCGGAGAGAACCACCGACCATGGGCAAGCAACTGGTAAACTTTATCACTTGCGAGTCGAGTGCACCCTTTTTTGTAATTTACAAAGCCGGGTGTGAACCCACGCCGTATAACTATTGGTGATAGGCTTGTATGAGTTGTTAGATCCAACGACCTAACTCATTGAGCCACCCGGGCCCCTCAAATCAACTATAGTGACAGTATATAATATACAGTAAATAAAGGGCACTCAAGGGAACCTGAAAATGTGCCCTTTATTTAATAGCAGTTGTCCTTTATGCACATTTGCATTTTATATACAGGGTGAGGTTGAAAGGATATGCACAATTTATGAATGAGAAATATGAGACTGCCTTTTATATTATATAGAGGTGCACTTTAAGGCAGGTTTTACTGCATAGCATTTGTATGTATATTTATAATTAAAAAAGATTAATTAAGGGATTTAATTATTTTTTTTTACAGACTATGGCAGAGATAATAAAAACTGAAAGTAGAACAGGTATGTATTGTTTTCAACATTAATAGTAATTAACAATATTAAATATTATGCACTAATTCTAACATGACATCCTTCATTGCCTATATAAATAATATCGTGATAAAACTCCCGATATCATTCCTAAGTGAATTCGACCAACCGTTTTCAGTGCATGCTACCTCAAGTCAGATTTGGAAGGCGCATCGCTGATACTGATAGGTCGAATGAATGTATGAACTGTGACATGACCCCATACTAGATGTAACTACAAAAAACAAGATAATAAAAAAATATGCAACTACTTCTAATTTTAATTAGATTGATATTAAATGGTCAGGTTCAGGATTAGGGTTATAAAACCTTCAAACAAATATTAATGAGATCAGTTTAATGGTGAATATGTCAATAAACACAAGATGAAGTATGTTTTTTTTTTTTTTTTAGTTATTGAAGCAATTTGGGCGACAGATTGGGAGGGAGAGGAGCATGAAGTACTTGGTGAAGTTGTAGGAAATTTAAGAGTTGTAGACCTCCTCTCCCTAAAACATGGAGAACAACTTAATGACCAGGTTTGGAATTATAATTTTGCTTTTAATTGTTTATTTGGCAAAATATGTGATTGTTTTCAATTATAGAGGAGCAGTATCAGCTGTACAATGAACTTGAATAGAGAGGGGAGGGGCCCTGGGGGGGCATGGCTGACAGTTGCCCTCAACCCACCACCCACCCACTTTTTTTCCCACATAATCTATGAAGGCACTGGCAGTGAGTGACAAAAGATTGTGCGAAAGGCACAAAACAAAGTCACACATAAAAAAACCCACATACAACTAAAAAGGTGAGCAACACAGGCCTTTCCAAAAAGAACTCAGGTGCTCGTGAAGGGTAAGCATTTCCTGTTTCTTACAAGACACCTGTCATGTAACAGATATAGTTCAGTAAAGGTCTTGTCAGCAATAGAGAAAAGAAAAATCTATGTGAAACATTAAAGATCCATTGTTATGCAAGAAATGCAACAAATACCAGTTTTATAGTGTGATTTGACCCTGACCCTGACCGGAGCTTGTACCCACGAACTAAATCACTCAAGATGAATGTATTGTGGCAAGTTATAGTATCTACATATTTGAATTAATAAATAAAACTTTGATAAAGTTACAAAACCCTATTTTATGACTGGAACTGGATAGTACATGTTATCATTTCTTATTCTTTATGTATTGTTTTACTTTCAGGTGATCAACACCTATTGTAGGATGCTGTGTACCAAGGTAAGCAAAACTCAACTAATCATTCTTAAGTTTGCTTATGCCAAAGGGGTAATTAGAAGTTAAAAAGTACAAACAATACACAATACCGGGGGGTGGGCCACACTCGGCACGCGCCCCCTCTAAAATTGGAAAAAAATATGATTTTTTTGTGTAATATCGTGATTTTTCACACGAAATACCCCAAAAATTTTCGATTATTTTAAGTGCACCCCCCCCCCAACTTGAAATCCTGGATCCGCCCCTGAATACAATTGCCAAAAGAAAATGGACAAAAGGACAAACAATGTACAAAGAAAACTAAAGATTGATCAACATCAGCCCTTCTAAAAATGTGGAATCAACTCGAGTGCTTTGTGAGGGTAAGCTGTTCTTGCTCTCCTAGGCATAATAATTTTCCTATGCTTAACAATGTCTGTGGAAGACCCTAGGTTTTTTTTTACCAGTTTCTTATCAAAGAGTCTATGCTCTGGTACTATATACATTTGTACATGCACTTATGCATTTGTGGTTAGCAATATTACCTTTAATCACCTGCAAAATAATTATAAAAGAAACTTTAAACAGTGATGGTCAACAATTCCACCAATATCAACAAAATTAAATAATTACATTACTTCTGTTTTTCATTGAAATGTTACAATATGATTGGTTATGAAGTGGTCACATGATTATCAAAGAGATGTTTCACATCCAAATGAAACTCAAACCCGAACTTGCACGTGCCTCCATGACGACGTCAGATGTAAACAATCAATGGCAAATAATCTAACACAAATAAAATTCACAACGAAAAATTCAACTATATTAAATTTTGGTGTGATTTAAATATAATTATAAAAGTTGAATGCATTCTTTTGAAGTTTCATTGGGGTATGAAAGCGTTGATCGAACTACATTTTCAACATGAAGCGCTTCATTGAAAATGTACTTCGGTCAACACTTTCATACCTCAATGAAACTTCAAAAGAATGCATTAAATTCTTAACAATTACCTATCACATTAACCCACTGAAGACAACAAAAAACCCACAACATATGATGTTGGAAATCCAGTTCCTGGCTTGGGACAGGTACAAAGATGTGACAGGATTAAACCAGTTAATGGGATCCCAACCCTCCCCTCTTGATAACTGGATCTATACATTCATGTAATTTTTGCAAAGAAAAATCATCCCTCAAAATTTCTATGCATGTGAATCCAGAAAATGATCCCACAGGTTAATTGTTTCATGTTGTAATAATAGTTTATATGTAATATATATTTGTAGAATGTGAACTACATTGACACATATATCTTAACTGCCACTCTGGAAGGCAATCAGGAGCTTAGCATGCTAGAGCGTGTAAGTTCTTTAGTGTATATATGTTAACATGATGATTCATCGATGGTTGAGTACAGAATGGTATTAGTTTGAGCAATATTAAAAGTTAAAATTAGATTATCAGTGACAAACATTATCACTTGTAGTGAGTCTGATAGGATAAGATGTGTTACTAATGATAATGTATGTCGAGACCTTCAAAACTGATTTTATTGGTAACTTCATAATGTGCTTGATGTCATGCATGATGCTTTAACATTAATTTGGTCCTCTTAAACAGAAATCTAGCAGAAATCACTTCTAAACAACATTCTCGTTTAGCCAGATTAAAAATTGTATGTTATGAAATCTCGTTTTCGTGAGACTGTGTTTGTTTATTAATAACAGTAGACAAAAAACATAAAATAATGGAATCAAACAGCAATATTATTTCACATAACATTTCTGGATGAATACTAGTTTAATGGGTTCATTTATAGAAAATGTGATGCAGAAATGTCAGTGATTTAAGTTTGCTTTAATGTATTTATTTGACAGTTGTATTTAATTTATTTCAGGGAGACATCGAGCCATACCAGCTTCTGATTGGATGTCTCCATGTTAATGGTAACCACTGGGTGGCTGTTGTAAGTTATTTTTATACCCCCGCTCCCTGAATGGGGAGGGGGGTATACTGTTTCACGTCTGTCTGTCCTTCCGTCCGTCCAAGATATTTTTCATCGCATTTTTCTCAGTAACTGTTGATGGCAGAAATATGATATTTGGTCACAAGCTTCATATAGGTATGCCATATTGTGGGTAGCGTTTTTGGACCTGTCAGATTCCTACTTCCTGTTTGCCGACTTAGTTGGTTTTTATACACATTGAACATATATGCACATTTTTCGTCACATTTTTCTCAGCAACTATTGATGGCAGAAATCTGATATTTGGTTACAAGCTCCATATAGGTACCCCATATCGTGGGAAACGTTTTTGGACCCATCAGATTCCTACTTCCTGTTTGCCGACTTTGTTGATTTTCATACACATTGAACATATATGCCCATTTTTCGTCGCATTTTTCTCAGCAACTATTGATGGCAGAAATCTGATATTTGGTCACAAGCTTCATATAGGTATCCCATGTTGTGGAAAGCGTTTTTTGACCCGTCAGATTCCTACTTCCTGTTTGCCGAAGAGCGGGGGTATCATAAGTGAGCATTAGCTCACAGTTCATCTTGTTAATGTTATGTCTTGTGGGGAAAAAGTTTTGAAGATACCAGAGAGATAACCAGAAGCCTTAATTCGAAGACGAAACTCTCACATATAACCAGGCTAACTGCATTGTTATAGAGAACTCTATAATATTGAGCAATATTCATAATATATTCAGTCTTCGTGACACAGACGTTGTCTATGTATAATATTAGAACTATCAACGAGAGCAGATGGCCTCAATCATCATTTAAATATTAGATAGTACACAAGGCAATCGTAAGACATAATAGCTAAACAATAGTCAACTTTGAACCAAACTATAAGTATTATACAGTGGAACCTGTCTAATCCGACACCTGAGTTTTCCGACATCCTGTGACATCCGACAAAAACTTATGGTCCCAAAGTAGTTCTGTTAATTAAAATAAAACCTGATTATTCCGACATCCTGTATAATCCGACACATTTCCCTGGTCCCTTGGTGTGTCGGATTAGACAGGTTCCACTGTATATACCATGGATCTTACGAGTTAACTTATTTAAGCCAACGAATCCGAAGGATGTGTTGGTTTAAATAAGTTCATGAGTAAGATATATGGTTTGTAACAGAAATTAATATTGGGTGCTTTCATCGAGGTCTGCGTTAACCATGGAATAACATGTAGATCTTTATATTAGATCATGACTTAATCTCCTCCCACTTCCATAGCATACCTGTCAAGTGACCCGTATTTTGCAGGTCAGACCCGAGAATTTTGCTTATTTTTGCCCTTGACCCGATATTTTTTAGTCACCTGTCGGGTCATGAAATAACCCGAGATTTCAACGTACCTCCCGACATCACCCGGATATTTTAACGTGTCATTTTCCGGCGTGGGTTTTCAACTTAGACACTTTATTTATATTTCCGCCCTGAGTAGTTTTCAAATAGAATACTTCTTTAATCGAAAGTGATGTCTGGAAGGAAGAGGTCGTTGTCAGGGCCGGCATGTTTCACTCCTCAGAAAAAGAAAAAATATAAATGCTTGTACCAGGACAGCTGGGAAAAAGAATTCCAATGGGTTTTAGAAAACCTAGCGATCGCCGTGCCAGTGATGCATTCTGCATTCTATGCAAGTCGCATATTAATAGCATTTCGTCTGGTGCAAAAAATGACTTAATTAGACATGCTAAAACTGCATCTCATCTGGCTTATGAAAAATCCTCAGCTGGTTCTAAAAATATTTTGCTCTTTATGTCCAATGCAAAAACCAAGCTTCAGGACAAGATAACTAATGCTGAGACTTTATTTGCAAATAGTGTTGCAGAACATAACCTGGCTATGAATTTGTACCATCTTCTAGCCTTCTAAAAGCTGCAAAATCAGCAACAAATGACTACAACAAAAGCGTTAACTGTTAATCTGTATCTGTATGTTGTGTATAATGCAATATGATTATTATGAAATTAGTAAAAGGTTTGAATGTACTATATCTTTAAAAATTATGCCCTGAAAAGTTCGTCACGCGTTATCACCTGATTTTTTAAAGTTCAATGCAGGTCATGACCTGCTTTTTGACCATCAAGGGTTGACAGGTATGCCATAGAAACTTAACTATTATTCTCATGTGATGTCAAAATCATGGAATAAAATCAAGATCTTCATGTTAGACCATGGTTTGTAAAAGTTCACTATTATTAAGTTGATTACTGCATAAAAACATCAAAGGAAAAATGCATATTTATGTTACAATTGCCAATACCATCTGTTGTCATCTGCATACAATGATGCTCTTATTCTAAATATTCAGTGATAATGGTTCCAATAATCACATTATTTCTTTGCTTAAAGGTAAAAATAAAAATATCATAATGGTAGATTTTAAGAAAAAAAAAACCAAACATATACAGTAGTTATTCTCATAGATACATTTAAAAAAAATTATATTTGTATTTCTTCTTTATTAAATTATACAGGGTATTGATGTAGTAGATCACATATTTTGGTACATGGATCCCTTAAATTTTACCTACAAACCAACAAGACAGATGGAAGAGAAAGTAGCAAACTGGAAGTAAGTTGTCATTATTTAAAAATTAATATTTTAAAATAACGCTGCAATGTGCATTACACAGTCAATATACGCTAATTATATATACTATTACCAGATTCAGTTTCATATTCTGAAACAAGGCATCATGACAACCGATGAAGCTATTTTTTCAAATAAACGTTAGAGAATAGACAATCAAGAGACACAGGCAAACATTGGGCTGAAGACGCAGAAATGAGAATGAAGACGAACAACGCAGAAAACTAAAAATATGAGCAACACAGATCCCCCAAAAAATTGGGAGTGTACCTAGCTACTCGCTAAGTGAAAACTATTCTGGTAGTAGTCTTGTCGGCAATAGGGAAGAAACAAATCTACATAAAAGGCAAAGAATGTTAGATTTGATATAGTGGTATAAACAATAAGTCACAATGCTCTGTGATTGGTACAACGAAGTGATTTATAATCCCTTAAAGGGGAGACTACTTGTAAAGTTTTTTTCGTATGCATGAGTTTTTACCTTGTCTCATATTGACACCATTTACCATTAACTATTTTTATTTATCATAGTCGAATAAAACAACTGAATTCAGGGTCTGATTGGTGTTAATTTTTCATGTTAATTTATTACTGATACATGCATGAAATAAATTTAAAAAAAACACTGTTTTTTTGCAGCAACTTTGTCAGGAGCAAAGGAATCCAGCAGGAGTGGGAACTACGAGTTCCAAGTGACTCCCCACTGCAGTCTGACTCAACATCTTGTGGGGTCTACTCATTGGAGGTAATTGAAGGAATGATTTAAAAGGATCGTTGGCACATGCATATGTATTCCGTATGAAATATTTACATTTTATGAATTATTATATTAACTGACTGTTTAATTTATTCAATAGGCAATTCAATGAGGAATTTAATTATATAAAAATAGAATATGTAAAATTGAATCGTCTACTACAAAGAAAGAAAAAAACATATCGTCAACAAAACAACATAAAATAAAAAAAACAAAAAAATATCTCAAGTTTCCAAAATCCACATGAAAAATTGATATCCTAAAACACATATACATAACCACTCATTTTCCTGGCTTGGTACAGGCACTTCAATCAAAAGTGGTGGGGTTAAACTAGTTATATAGTCCAAAACCTCGTCTCTTAGTGAAATGATGCTGTCATGGAAGTGTTTTCTACATGTGAGTAAAATACCAACCTTCAAATATAACAGTATAGTTATAAAGAATGTATTATACCACAAATATAACAGCATAGTTATAAAGAATGCATTATACCACAAATATAACAGCATAGTTATAAAGAATG
>MJUT01000725.1:849431-883198 GCA_002080005.1 Gigantidas platifrons
CAAGACCTGATTAAATTTAATTATTGCTGGATCTATCTATCTATCTCTCAGTACTGTTCGCCCTCAATATTTGAGTACTCTGAACAGGGTGCGCAGCAAGTTAAAAGGTAAAAAAGTTGAAGTATTTATAGTATGAAAATTTCTAAAAGAAACGAAAAGTAAATAGGGTTAAATTAGTGTTAAAAGGATAAAAGGTATGAAAAACAGTATGTACAAATTAAAAGGTAAAAGTAATATGTAGGTCTACGGCTTCTGGTGGTGGAGTTTGTTCACTGCCAGCTTGAAATGGTCAACATCTGGCAGTGAGACAATACTGTCGGGCAGTTTATTCCACTGGACAATGGTAAGGGGAAAAAAGGAATACTTATAAATATTTTTTGTAGCCTGTAATTGCCGGAATGTATAGGTGTGGGATGAACGAGAAATTCTTGACGGGTGCACAAGCTGGTCAGAAGGAATAGCTACCTATCACACAAATTAATTCAACATTTCTGGAAACCTTTTTTGCATACCCATTCCCCTTTAAGAGTTTAAATTATAAGTACATGTACTGTAGGTAGTTAATTCCTGTTTAGAAAATGTGGGAGTTTATCAGTGGCATAAAACCTCCACAAAAGAGGAAGACAGACTGAAGATAAAAATGCATACTGCTACAAGTATTTAAAAAGCCTGTATATCAGGTCCGAATGTTTTGATTTTTCTTTTTCATCGACTGAAAAATAAAACTGGGCCCTTAAAAATTTAGCTGGGCCCCTAGAAATTAGAAGTCAGTAGCCCAGCTGGCTACTGGGAAAAAATAGTTCATTTGCATCCCTGAACATGGGTAGATAACTCTGGATATGCAAATCACAGGGTCATCTGCCTTGTTGTAATTGGTTCCTCTTTTGATAGTGAACAAGTATTCTAAGTTTCAAATGGATACCTTTGATAGTTTTTGAGAAATGGACAAAAAACTTAACCGAAAACTTAACCAAAAACGTAACCGACCCAGACACTAACGCTGGAGTGACGACAATAGCTCGACTTTTTTTCTTCGAAAAGTCAAGCTAAAAATGAAAGGGAAAATGTCTAAAGATAAAAAAGTTAGGCGAGTATTCGAGAACGAAAATTGTACTCGAGTACTCTGCCTTCCGAGCGAGTACTCGTTGCCATCCCTAATATATAGATACATGTCTAAAATGGTTTGTAAAGTACACAAAACAAAGTGATAATGAATTAAACACTTTGATGAATGACAAAATTTTCATCTCACCAAGAGACTTTTTCAATGTCTAATGTATTTTGGCCTCATAATTTTTTTTGTCTGTGTGGTAAATATTTAGCTTGGTTAATCTTTATAAATCATGAATAATTTCATTCAATCTGTATAGGGCATTTTTTGTGGTCACAAGAGGTATCATTTTTTGCAATGTAGAACTCTTAACACATATTTAAAAAAAAAATGTAATGCTTATCTTTTCAGCCCCAAAAATTGGGTGTCACAAGTGTTGCTGGAGCGACAGCAGTTTTATGGTAAGTACAATATACATCTTATTATTCATTGCAAACATAAAATGACATAAAATCAATTGAAAAAACATCAGTTATTTTATTATCAATTAACATGATGAATTAGAAAGATCTTTTCATGGTAATTTAAAGTTTACGAAATCTCTTTATATCTTGAAAAACTGACAGTAATAACAAATATGAGGCGTAACACCAGTGAAGCAGGAACTGCTTACCCTTCCGGAGCACCTGAGTTCACCCCGATTTTTATTGGAGTTCGCATTACTCGATCTTTAGTTTTATATGTAGTGTTTTGTAGATCGTTGTTTGTCCTTTTGGCCGTTGTGTTGTCTGTCCTTCTTCGATTTACAGATTCTGATTACCCCTTCAAAGCGATTATCTGAATGCAGGACCTAAAAGGCCAAAATTCAAACTAATTGAGCCAGGGTTGTAATTAAAAAATGTTATCATTACAAGTTAAGAATTCCAATATGTAATTAAAATCATATAGCAAATAATGGCAATAATTTCAAAAATGGAAGACATGTAGAAGCAAAAAAAACCCTTATAAATATAATACAGAAAACTGGGTGTGAGTTTATGTTCTTGAAAACAATGTGGAAATTTTGTGAAAATACTTCAATTTGATGGGAATGTAAGGTTGCCTGTTCTGAAACATTTAAATATTGCTGATTTCTTTTTCAGTGGCGTTGTGGAATTTGCCAGTGGCAATTTCACAGGTATTGCAAGCAGTGTGTGGGCCATGTCCTAGAGATGTG
This sequence comes from Gigantidas platifrons, assembly GCA_002080005.1. Taxonomy (NCBI): domain Eukaryota; kingdom Metazoa; phylum Mollusca; class Bivalvia; order Mytilida; family Modiolidae; genus Gigantidas; species Gigantidas platifrons. The sequence goes on from MJUT01000725.1 coordinate 851,699, forward strand.
CCATTTGTGTGTGCATGCTTTCATGGCGAGCGGTAAGTATTGAAATTATATAGCATGTACATTCTGAAGACTCCTCAGTCAGTTGTGAATAGTGAATGTTGTTTAATGCCAACTCAGCAATTTTTCAGCTATATCAGGATGAGAACAAGTTATTTTTCAATGAAATGATAGATGCTCTTTGTATCAGACCAACATGCATAGTTATATTTTTATAATGCTAGCTTACTGAAACAACAGTCTGCAGGTAGACATGTTGTTTCACTCAGACACTTTATCCTGATTCCGAGCCAATCATTCTTTGCTCTTACTCCTTAATGAGGCATGCTTTGTGGAGAAGCAGCAAATACCAATTTTATAGTCTTTAGTTTGACCTGACTAGGATTCAAGCCTACGATCTACCACAATTGAGGCGAGCATGCAAACCATTACACCACTGACGCTGTCCACTTGTGAATATAATTTGCATTTATTGTTTAAATTTAATTATTATGATAGAATGATTTATTCTGAAATGGGTTGTATTTAGGAACTGTTCTGACAGGATGGTAATTTTCTTATTTATCAATTTATTGCTTTCAGACAGTAGGTGCAAGCATAATGCTTCACTAAGATTAATTAAATGATGTATATGAGTTAAAAAAAAGTAGTCAAATTAGTACATTGATGAATTGTAGACTTAAAGTTCAGATTAGAAAAAGGATATTGTCCTCATTCTGTATATCCTCTATTACATCATTTCCGTATATGCTCAATTACTTGCATGACCGCATCATTTCTCTAAGAGGGGAGGTCTGGGCCCATAGAACTTGTAAAACCCCACCACGACAGGAAGATGAGCAGTCATGTATTTGTGTGTTATGGGTATAGATTTTGCCTTTTTCTACGATTTTGATATTAGATTTTGTAATTGTTCCGACAGTATGGTTGTTTTATTTCCATTTTATTCCATATTGTGCTCAGTTACATCATAACAAGAGTGATTAAATTCACAAATCAGAGGAAAGTATATCAGAAACATGTATACAATCTAGGGTTAGGGCTATGGTGTTTAACACCACTTTCAACAATATTTCAGCTATGCAATTGATAAATATATATATATATATATATAAACATCTAAAATGGTTTGTAAAACAACACCAAGTACACAAAATAAAGTGATAGAGAATTAAACACTTTGTTGAATGACAAAATTTGCATCCCATCAATGTCTAATTGGAGGTACTATTGTAAAGCAAGATTATGTCCTGTGAAATTATATCCTCCAGGACAATATTTCATGATTATATTGTCATGAAATTTTGTCTTATCTATGATATTTTGTCCTTTATCTGGACAGTATATCATCTTATGGACAATATATCATAGTGAAACTGTGTCCTAACAAAGGGAGATAATTATAATTCTAATTCAAAACTTGGACATTGGTTGTTTGAATCAAATATAGTGTAATAAATATCATTTCTATGACAAAGAAATCTCTTAAATTTTGAAATAAAGTATAGTATAGATATGTGAAGCATAAAAATATCATATATCAAGTTGATGTCGGACATTATTTCACAGTTAAATAATGTCCAGTAAAAATGGACAATATCTCATGATGGAGGACACAATTTCATTATGAAATAATGTCCAGGACACTATTTCATTATGAAATAATGTCCATGGACAATATTTCATATGCTATTTTGTCCGGAGGACATTATTTCATGGAGGACACTATTTTATGTTACACTTGGTGTTGTTTTACAAACCATTTTAGACGTTTATATTATTTTACTTGTATAGTATCATTATACTATAATGATCCAATACCCTGTAAGATTGATCATTGACTGGTTTTTCAGACGTTGTATATATATATATATATGATATACATGTTAATTGATCACAGAAACTTAAAACAAAATGAAATTAAAATGACAATTGAAAATAATTTATAAAAGCCCTGTTTCAAGTATATTATTATCATCTTTATGTTCAATTTCTTTCAATTTTAATAGGTGAAATGGTAAAGTATAAAAATTACTTGGTGTAATTAGTAGCATAGATGTGTATATAACCCTCACCTTTATATCATAATTGCATGCTGTTTATTATATAGGTGCTTACCATATTGGATTGGCATTTGTATGACATACCAAGTTTTAACCTCTAACTTTTATCATTTTATTGTTTTTTTATGCTAGTTATAATGTATTTACAGTAAAGCTCTCTGCATGTTTTATTTCCATTGCACTTTCACTCTTTTGTTTATTATAACTTGCTTTAGTTTAACCATTGTCAGTAACCCACAGCTGATCACTCCTTTAGTTTAACCATTGTCAGTAACCCACAGCTGATCACTCCTTTAATTTAACCATTGTCAGTAACCCACAGCTGATTACTCATTTAGTTTAACCATTGTCAGTAACCCACATCTGATCACTCCTTTAGTTTAACCATTGTCAGTAACCCACAGCTGATCACTCCTTAGTTTAACCATTGTCAGTAACCCACAGCTGATCACTCCTTTAGTTTAACCATTGGCAGTAACCCACAGCTGATCACTCCTTTAGTTTAACCATTGTCAGTAACCCACAGCTGATTACTCATTTAGTTTAACCATTGTCAGTAACCCACAGCTGATCACTCCTTTAGTTTAACCATTGTCAGTAACCCACAGCTGATCACTCGTTTAGTTTAACCATTGTCAGTAACCCACAGCTGATCACTCCTTTAGTTTAACCATTGTCAGTAACCCACAGTTGATCACTCCTTTAGTTTAACCATTGTCAGTAACCCACAGCTGATCACTCCTTTAGTTTAACCATTGTCAGTAACCCACAGCTGATCACTCCTTTAGTTTAACCATTGTCAGTAACTCACAGCTGATCATGCCTTGATTACTCTCCACTCATCACCCATGTGTCAACTGGCAGAGAAATCCTCGTAGTGATGTGATCATTTTGAAACACTTTGATAAGTCCAGACAACTGTCTTTATAGCCAATCAAATCACAGCTGTTAGATGTATCTAAATTAAGGAAGAAGTTCCTTGCAAATTATGGGAGCCCCATTTTTCTGTATAGCTTTTTCACCTCAAAGAAGGAGATTAACATTTTAATTGGCTACTATTAATAGGCTTTTTTCTATGAAACGAGGATTTCTCTGCTAGTTGATCCACTGGTAATGAGTGAAGAATAATCGTAGCATGATCAGCTGTGTGTTAACGACAACGATGCAGTTTAACAGGATATGTTTATTTGAACAAGAATAATTTAATTATAGAGATTTTAGATATTACAAACTAACAAGTATTGTATATATTTTTTATGTATATGAAAAAAAAATGATTGTATGTTTTAATCATGTTTAAGGTTTTTGCTGAGACCTATTCCTGTTTCTTTAAAAAAAAAAAAGTAAAAAAAAACTAGGATTGAAAATTTAATGATTGCTTCATATATATATACACAATAAGTAAAATGTAAAAAATTGTTTAATTTAAAAAAAAAAGGAAGACAATAGCACTCAAACAGATAATACGTTTTTATTTCCAGAGAAAATAATTTTGGTTTTTTAGACCTACATATATTGGAGTTTCCAAGAAATTATTTCTTAACTGATGACTTGATAATTCGTTTAGGGACAGAAAAAGCACTTTCATTTTTTAAGCGAAATCTTAGACAATATGCCTTTAACGAAATCTAGATATCATTATGTGTTTTTATTAATGTTAGAGAATACCTAAGGGGCAATCAAAAAAAGACAATCCATAAAAACTGATAACATAGGGTACACAAGACGAAGAAAAACAAAATAAAAACACAACACAATACAATGTATGGGTTGGACTCCATTATATACAAACAAACACAAATAACGTAAATAAGACATGAGCCCCCCTACAAACAACTGGAGGTAAAGACGAACCGAGCATCGTTTTTATGCAGAAATCATAATGGACATCACAACACGGAACTAAGAACGGAAAGACACATAATAGGACAACACAAAAAACTAAACAGATGAGCAACACGGACCCCACTAAAAAAAACCCGGGGGTGAACTCAGGTGCTCGTGAAGGGTAAGAAGTTCCTGCTTCTTATAAGACACCCGTCGTGTTACTCCTATATACAGATATATTCAAGATATGATTTTTGTTTTGACATGTTTCACAAGGCTATCATGCCAACACTTAAATAAAACTTTTTAATGCAAAGAAACATGATTTAATGTGATGTTGTAATGTTGTCACCTGTTGGAATTATAATGTATAATTGTCATTGCATTACACCTCCACAATACGATTCATTTTACCTAATTATTTAGCTTATTCCGTTAACATGGGAGAATTTGTCTACTATTCTTATTCTGAAAATATTTTTAATTTCTGCAACTCAATTTTTTTTTCAGACACAGATGGCACATCTACTACACCTGCTGAAGTGCAACAACCACATAGTATGTAAATTCTGTTCAGATGATTTTCTATATATATCTATATCTTTATTTTTCTCAATAAACCCTTGCAAATACGTATGTTTAGAGAATTACAAAACTATTTACAAATATATACAGTAACAGGTAAACAGAAATGGACACAGTGATTAGCCAGGAGCACACATATCTTTTATAATTTAACACAACTTTAAAATGTCTGATTTTTTCGTTACAGTCATAATGTGTTTATATGTAAGAATATTTGGCATTTTTCTAAAGTATCAGCATTATAATATATAATGGAATTCATCTCCAATGCTATTTGTGCCACAAAGGAGACTATTCCTATTGTTTCTTTTGATATTTTCCCATTATACAAGTCCAATAGGTAACCTATAGTTATTGGTTCTAAATTAACATAAGATTAAAGTATTTCTTTGGTAAAAAAATTTAAAAATATGGTTCAGGTATAAAATAAATCTTAAATAACATAGTTAAGATTTTTGATAAATTTTCAATTTGTTGACAGTAGCACTCAATTAGATAATACGTTTTTATTTCCTGAGAAAATCATATTGTTTTTTTTTAGACCTACATGTATTTATTCTTATTTTATTTTTTTAAGGCACACCTGACAAAGATAAAGAAAATAATTTGTCTGATGGTATGTAACTGAATTTAAATTACAGAGAATATGGGTAAAATGTAGCTGAAACAACATATATAACAGTATCAAAAAATAAAACAAGCAATGAAACAGCACTTTCATTGCTTTTTAGCTCACCTGACCCAAAGGGTCATGTGAGCTATTGCCATCACTTGTCGTCGTCGTCGTCCGTCGTTAGCTTTTCACATTTCAATCTTCTCCTCAGAAACCACTGAGCCAAATGGAACCAAACTTGGCAGGAATGTGCATCAGGAGGTCCTCTATAAAAATATGTTTTTTGTTTCGATCAGGAATTCAACATGACGGCCAGGGCCAATAATGTGTTTTGATTGGCTCAATTTTCAAAGATCTTCTTGTCAGAAACTACACAGCCAATGGAATTGTTTTATGGTGTGAAGGATCCTTGGGTGGTCCTCTACCAAAATTATGTTTTTGGTGCATATCCAAAATCCAAGATGGCTGCCACAGCAGGATGAAGTTTAACATTGGACCCTATGGTAAATACCTTCAAAGATCTTCTCAGAAGCCACAATGTCAGTACAAATGATCTCTTGCAGAAATGTTCCTTGGATGGTCCTCTACCAAAATATGTTTTTGGTGCTGATCTGAAGTCCAAAATGGCCGTAACTGGGGGACAAAGTTTAACATTTGACCCTATGGGAAATACCTTCAAAGATCTTCTAAATCTGTTTTCTGTGGAAAGAAAGATAACTCCAATTTAATCTGTGGTAAGAGATAACTCTATTTAAATATTGACATAATTTACTTTAGTATAATACAGTTAAAATGAATCAGTATAAAAAAAATGTGATCGAGATACCCACCCTAAACCGTATATATTTATGATCAGGGTGACTAGGCAAATTAAATGCCTTATAGCTCAGGCCCCCGGGGGAGGGGGGTCATACCCCACCCCCTACCTGAAGTGAACTTTTTAATGGTTGAGATCCCCACCCCTAAACCATATATATTTATCATCAGGGTGACTAGGCAAATTAAATGCCTTGTAGCTCAAGCCCCCAGGGGGTCTTACCCCACCCCCTACCTGAAGTGAACTTTTTAATGGTTGAGATCCCCACCCCTAAGCCATATATATTTATGATCAGGGTGACTAGGCAAATTAAGTGCCTTATAGCTCAGGCCCCAGGGGTCATACCCCACCCCCTACCTGAGGTGAACTTTTTAATGGTTGAGATCCCCTCCCCCAAATCATATATATTTATGATCGGGGTGAATAGATGAATTAAATTCCCCAAGAGTTGAGGCCCGAGGTCATCCCCATCCCCTACTGGAAGTTTTTTTTATAGCCGAGTATAAAACAAGACCAAATGATTTTGACTTGCAACTCGTTTTAGTTAGTAATGTCCGAAGGGACAAGTTAAAAAAAAGTGTTAATGTAGAGGCCTGTGGGAAGCACCTATAGGCTATGGAATGTTCTGTATTAAGTTTCTTCAAAGCAGAATGCAAGGTGAGTGACACAGGCTGAGCTCAGTGCTGAGCCTGTAGTTTTGTTGACTCACTGCTTTTGGTTACTCAAATAATCAAAGGGAAGCAACTCTATTACATAATGTGAAGTAGCAAAAGCTAAATTTTGAGAAACATTGACATATATGTTTTTTTACAGCAATTTTGATAACTTACATTAAGGGGGGGGACTCCTGCCCAAATTTTTTTGGAGAAGATGTCTGCAATGACGAGGGCTACATTTGTTATTTTTTTTACCAAAGTTATTAAGTTTTATTGGCTGATGTCGTTATACCCAGGTGAGCTATACAGGCTCCTGGGAGCCTCTAGTCTTTATTTTAATGTTGCCCATGTCCTTCATAAATGAGTATGTGCTCAAGTTTAAGATGACCTATATCACTGATTAACCTAAAGTCATAGTTTAATGTTACATTTGTGCTTTTTATTCCCAAGAACAAACTTTGGACAAATCAACAAATAATAAGACATAAGGCAAACTTCTCATAAAAAAGACGGCCCGGTGGCTCAATGAGTTAGGTACATTTTGTAGTTGGATTATCTAACAACTCATACAAGCCTATAACAAATATGGCATGGGTTTGTAAATTTCAAAAAAGGAGTCACTCGACTCACAGCCGCAAGTGATAATGCTTACCCATGGTTGATGGTTCTCTCTGGGTACTCTAGCTTCCTCCACCACAAAAACTAGTCGCCATGATATAGCTGAAATATTGCTGAAAGTGGCATTAAACACAATAAATCAAATCAAATCAAATCATCTCATAAAAACACTGCCATCAATATTGATAAAACAAAGCGAAGACACTATGCAGATATAACAATAATCACAGTGAGCATATCAATACATATTTTATAGAATTTGTAAGTGTAAATGTTCATCTAAATAAAATATATGTTTTTTCAGGAAATAAAAATGGAGTTTGCAACGAATATTTGGCATTTCTCTAAAATATCAGCATTATGACATATAATGGAATTCATCTCCAATGCCATTTGTGTCACAAGAGACAATTCCTATTGTTTCTTTTGATATTTTGCCATTATCCAAGTCCAATAGGTCTATTGTTAGTGGTTCTAAATTTACATAAGATTAAAGCATTTCTCTGGTAAAAAATTTCAAAATATGAGAATTACTATATATACATTCACGAGTCCAAATTTCATCACATCTATAAGAACAATGTTATCTTGATAATATTGTCTTGCTCTGCCCATTTTGTGAATTTCTTTTAGCTCAATGAATATTGTATTACAAGATGTCAAATTAAAATAACAAATAATCTGACTTATTTCTAAATAGATGGCAGTCAGGAGCCACCAGCAAAAGCAAAAAAATCCATACGGAAGAGGTTTGTGAATATACTAAAGAAAGGAAAAAATAAAGGTAAAATATATATAAAAAAACATGTTTTCATTTGTTTTTATTGGGAACATTAGACAGTCAGATTGTACATATTGTATTCATATTAATTGAATAAAGATCATACATTAGAATTATGATATTATAATACACACCAGGTTTACTTATTAAGAACAGTTTGTAGATACCAAAAGGGAATTCAGAAACCGTCTATCGAAGGATAACAGTTCAGTAAATGGCAAGAAGGAAAAGGACAAAAAGACACGAGGTTTATAAAACACTTCACTGGCATTGAACGCAGGTGCTTCAGAAGGGTAAGCAGTTCCTGCTCAACTGGTTGCACCCACCTTGTTGCTCTCTTTAAAAATCCAGTGAAAAGTCATGAGAGATGAAAGAAGGATGGGATTGTGGCTATGACAGACATAACATATGTGTGGTTATCTGCTACACAGATATCAGGTTATAGTTAACCAAGTAATGTTTGTGACCATAAGATTTTGACAGTAATGGCTTCAACTTTACTACTAAAAACCCTTGGTTCATTAGCTTCTTTGTTAGCACTAGTACCATAATAGGAACCAAAAGCTCTGGAATATCGTATCGATAGAGAAAGGTATACACCATATTATGCAGTTAATGCTGGAATGCTGCTACATATAAAGGGAAAATTGAAAACATTAGATTACGTTATGAAGCAAAGATGACGTATATGTATAATAAAATGACCTATGGTTATAGTTATTCATATAACATAAAACATTAAGCAAATCTAAAATAACTTGTGACCGAATCAGTGGCGTAATGGTTAGCGTGCTCACCTCGAGTGTGGTAGATCATCGGGGTAAAAACAAAGACTATAAAATTGGTATTTGTTGCTTCTCCGCTAAGCACACAGCATTAAGGAGAAATGGCAAAGACTGGTCGGCTCTGAATCAGAATAATGTGTCCGAGTGGAGCGACATATCTACCGTGGACTATTGTTTCAGTGAGCTAGCATTATAAAAATCCAACTCAAGAATTTAGGTCTAGAACAAAGCGGACCTCATCATCATCTCATTGAAAATGAACTTGTTCTCGCCATGATATAGCTGAAAAATTGCTGAATTGGTGATAAACAACAATCACTGACTCACTAAAATAACTTGTAATAATACAGTTACATCCATTTTGTATGCTCTATTATTTGTAAGTCACAAGTCTTTTTATCTCTCACAGTACTACTCTATATACTCCACTATGACAATGACAACCATGATATAACTGATATTGATGAAAGTTGACATAAACACTCATATTCTAATCTATAAACTTTTTTTTCTTTTCTTTTTTTTCAGGAAAAAAATGGCTCAAACGACTGTTTTGTTGTAGCAATCATGTCTGATACTGAAAACTTTAGGGTAAGCAACCATGCTGCATGATACTCATAACTTTAGGGCAAGCAACCATGCCTGTACCAAGTCAGGGATATGACAGTCACAACAGTACTTTGCCATTTGTTAATTGTGTTGAACATCTTTTGACTGTATTTTAATTAGATGGACTGTGTGTTTATGAACTTTCCTTCTTGACAATTCCCATTGAGTTCAGTCTGTTTGTTATTGTCTGATTTATCAATGGTACAAATTAAGTTAATTGTTAAACTATCCAGTAGAATAAAGATATATAGAATCTAACACCGGCAAAAGTGCAAGACAGGGAAATCTTACCCGAGGGTGTCAGAGATTTCCCTGTCTTGCACTTTTTGCCGGTGTTTGATTTTATTTCTCACTTTTATCAGCTGTTACCTAATTGTTTTGTTTACATTCCCGATCGAGCATTTTCCCGCAAATTTTGTTTCAATTTATTCATCCGTGTCTTGGCAGTATTTTAAATGTATTTCATAATAAAATACAATGTATTTAATAAATATATGATAAATGTAACTCAACACTACACCTGTGGCTGTGAAAAAATATTTGAATTTGGTCAAAGGGAGGTACGTTAGTTACTAACAAGGGAGAGCACTCTATTATTTACTCAAAGTAAACAAACATTGACTTGAAAGTCATACACCGTGAAACACGAAAGGTGCACGATAGTTAAATTATTAGCTAGCAGAATAGTATACATACATTAATTTAAAAATACTTATGTAATAGAATTGTGGTTTTATTGGTGAAGCATGGAGAACTGGGGGCAGTTGACATAAACTGTACAGCATGTATTTGCCGGTAAAACACACGTGATTTTTTTGTCTTGCACCAGTGCAAGATAAGACAATCTCACATCGCTAAAAATAGGAACTGGTCTGTCTCAAAAGTGAGAAAAATAAGAACTACAGAACAGAGTTCGCGAAATTCGTGTTCTGTGAGACATGACTAGCAAAATCTGGGCAAATTTTGCTAAGGACTAACACAAGATTGGCATTTTGCAATAGAAAATTAATTAGAACTGACTTTTTTTTTCAATAGGACCACCAAACCCATATGCAATTTCGTGAACCCTAATATAATTCTGTTTAACAAAGTACAATTTTTATTCTTTTTAATGGAGATGCCAATCATTTCATTTCAGATTTGAAAATCCTTCAACAGCAGCATGTGAAGAAATTAGCGTGAGAATTGGTTAAGCATGTCGTAACATTCTTGAGCTGGTTGATTTAGTCTCAAATTTGCCTGCGTCATCTGCAGATGGTTTAAGAGGCTTTAGTCTTTAGGATGTGTGCAAATTTTATACAACGCCTTGACCTGTCAGCAGCATCACTCACACATTTTATCATTTAATGGTAGAATGTGCTAATTTAAGAATTTGACAGTGACTGACACTATTGGAAAGCATATCCAATTTTTTGACAGCAGTGGCATGGGAGGCCGAGATGCCACTGACAATTGAGACGATTGATGTAATGCCACCAAGGACTGGGGAAGTTAGAATAAAAGTTTTGTATACTGGAGTTTGTCATACTGATGCCTACACATTGGATGGACATGATCCAGAAGGAAAATTCCTTTGTGTTCTGGGACATGGTCTAGAAGGAAAATTCCCTTGTGTTCTGGGACATGATCCCAAAGGAAAATTCCCTTGTGTTCTGGGACATGATCCAGAAGGAAAATTCCTTTGTGTTCTGGGACATGATCTAGAAGGAAAATTCTCTTGTGTTCTGTGACATGATCCAGAGGGAAAATTCTCTTGTGTTCTGTGACATGATCCAGAAGGAAAATTCCCTTGTGTTCTGTGATCTTAAGGTGGTAGTGTTGTAGAAAGTGTTTGTGAGGGTGTCAACTCTGTTAAACCAGGTGACCATGTTATTGTCTTGTATGTGTAAGCGTACTTTCATTCCGCCGTGTGTTTATTCCGGCCAAACATTATTTACTAGGGACTATTGTATGTAAATAGTGTGAAAACGTCGAACAATGTATATTTGGTTATGTTTATTGTACCGGTAAATTGTTTATGTAATAATGGGTAAAAATACACCGGGTTTTCTGGTAACCAATTCAATGCATCTAAATCAATCCAGCATTTTATCATATAGTATTATAGTCTGTTTCGTAGTTCGAGATGTCGATGTCAAATTATTTTATTACTTGTATCCTGACATCGACATCCCTAACTACGAAACAGACTATACAAAATACGTCATGATTTTTGATCGTGTGGTGTAGTTCTAGAGTTCAGTAAAATGGCGGACAGCTCAAAGTGAAGTTTCGATTATTTTGTCGGATATATGCTGTAAAAGGTAAGGATATATCAATGTTTTTGCAGATTTGAATTAGAAAATATGTCAAAATATAAAATCTTAACTGCACTTGATCCGACACAATCCGTCCATGCCACATATACCAGCGGAATGCACCGGGGGGTTTCCAGAATACCCTTGATAGGGCTTGAAACAAGATTAGGATGAAGATACAGACAAAAATTTCTTCGGAATCCTAATCTCAACAAGATTATATCTTATGTTCAGTTTGATTAGTCGGGTACTTCATCGTAAATAGGATAAAATTCTCTAGGATATCCAGTGAATTCTTTCCACCAGTGTATTCTTTCTTTTTGGATAAAACACGCTAGTGTAGAAATTCGAAAGAAATACACTAGTGCAAGGTAGAAATACATTAGGATATTTACGTACCCCGACTTTCTACACACCGGAAAGAAAGTACGCTTACACAAAAAATTCCGTCAGTGTATACTTTCCTAAATAAATGCACTATGTTTTTTAATCCGGTAAGTGTTGGATATTTTACACTAGACCCAGATTAAAAAACCTAGTGCATTTATGTTGGTGGATATAAAACACTAGGAAATTTCATCCACCAGATGAAGTACACTGGCGGAATTAATCCACTGATACATATACACCCAGAGTTACGAGTGCAAGTTCTGTAAGAATCCAAAGACCAACCTCTGTCAGAAGATTAGAGGAAAACAAGGACAAGGTGTTATGCCAGATGGTACAAGTTGTTTTACCTGTAAAGGTTAAGACCTTTTTCACTTCTTAGGATGTAGTACATTCATTCAGTATACAGTAGCTGCTGAGATTTCTGTCAGTAAGGTAAATCCATCAGCTCTTAGAGAAGGTGTGTTTTCTAGGATGTGGTATACTGTTATCTACATGTTATGGTGCAGCCCTTAACACAGCTAAGGTACAGCCTGGCTCCACTTGTGCTATCTGGGGACTTGGTGCTGTTGGATCTAAACATTATAATGGGAGGTAAAAAGATCGGAGCTTCACATATTATTAGTGTTGACATAAATAAAGTTATAAATTTGAAATAGCAAAACAGTTTGGTATGACAGAAGGTGTAAATCCTAAAAATTACCCAGACAAACCTACCTAACAAGTGTTAGTGAATCTTACTGATGGAGGACTAGATTTTATATTTGAATGTATCGGAAATGTTCATACAATGGGAGCTGTCATAAAGGATAGGGTGTGTCCACAATTATAATGGTGGCTGGTAGTGGACAAGAGATATCTACCAGACCATTCCAGTTAGTAACAGGAAGAGTTTGGAAAGGAACAGCGATTGGAGGCTGGAAGACCATAGAAAGTCTTCCTAAACTTGTTGATGAGTACCTAAACAAGATCTTAAAGTGGACAAATTTGTTTGCCATAATGTCAAGCTTATCAAAATCAATGAAGCATTTGACCTGATGCATTCTGGGAAGAGTATTCGTACAGTGGTTGCTATGTTTTTTAAGTCAACAGCACAGCTCATGGTGCCATAGATGTGACAAGAGAGATAACCCATTCCAATACAATACAGTGCATTCATAATTATGTGATTCAGATTTTCTCTATTATATATGTAAAAAAGAGGCTTTAGTCTTGTGAGAAACACTAAAACTGACAAGTAAAGTATTAAAATATGACATATTTGTTTCCATTGTGCCAACACAGCTGTCTCAGAACATCTTGAACTTGTCATGAGAGATAGTTGATGATTATAATAAGAGTTGAAACACTTTTAGGATTATGGTTAGTTTTATGGTGTTTAACATATTTCAGTTATATGGTGGCGGTCGGTTTTATTGGTGGAGGAAACCTTAAGTACCCAGAGAAAACCACAGACCTACCGCAAGTCACTGACAATCTTTATTGGGTACTTTGGTTTCCTCCACCAATAAAACTGACTGCCATGATATAACTGAAATATTGTTGAAAGTGGCATTAATCATCATAAACCTAAAAACAATTGATTGATTGATTGATTGGTGTTTAACGTCCAGCGAGCAATTTTTCAGCTATATTCAGGACGAGAATAATTTAAACACTATGAGACTCGAAACAAGGAAATGTGATGGGTAGGGACGGATAATTTAGCCAGTGCAACAGGTCTCTTATGGACCACTCATCATGAGCATAATGCTCATAGTGAGCTGTTACACTGGGTTCTTTAACGTGTGAAGAGGGTGGCAATCTCTCAACATGGGACCTCAGTTTTATTTACGTCTCATCCGAAGGACGGGTTGGCTGTGAATTTCTACATCCTGCACAACCGACTGACGCTCCTTCAAGCCGAAGAAGCTCTCTGTCCCATTTCTATACCCCGGGGTTCCCGTGGGGATGACCCCTTTTAGAGGACTAGTGCCTCTAGGACGGAGAAACCTGGTGCCTATTCTACCCCGGCACACCCACTGGGAAACAAACCTAAAAACAAAAAAAAACATAAAACAGAATTATTAAGAATAATGTGGTTTCTGCGATCAAACCAAACCGAATTCATGGACATGAATATTCATGAGCTCGCTATGAGATAAGGTCATCACGTGACTAAATTCATAAGGTTCATTGTATAGAGGTTAAAAGTTGTGAAAAAGTGGGACACTAATTAATTTGATTTATAAGTTTTAACCATCACTTTATTATACCACCACTTTCCCCAACCTCCATCCAGATTCTTGTGTTGTGGTGAGGTTATTATAGTGATTATTAATTTTAATATTATACATGTATGTATATGGTAATGAGAAAAACACTGATATGAATGTTTACAAAATATGTTGAAATGTAATTGTTTGATGGTTTGTGTTCTGTTTTTTTGTTTGTTTGTTAATTTGGTATTCTTGTAGGCCTTTTGTGTCCCCCACCTTTGCCTCTTTATTGAATGTTATTATGCATTGAGAGGTGGGGGGGAAGGATAAAAGTTTGTAAATACGTTATATATACATCAGATTTAATAAAAACGGCCACAATACAAATGTAGGTGGCCCAAATATTTCCAATATATTAGTTTGTTATATATTTAGATTATAAGAAAGAGCCAAACAAAGCTTGCTGCACAACAAACAAAGGATATAGAATAGGAAAGATATTTGAATTAGTTTGGTCATTGCTTGGTTACGGTTTGGGTAGTTGTTACTGGTTTGGGGAGCAGAAATGTGAATGCATGTATCAACAAAAATGTATTTTGTTCTCAAACCACTTAAAATTGATACCCACAAATTAAAATTAATATACAGTCAATTAAATTGTATGTCGTATCTAACATTTATTTAATAATTTATAAAAATGACAAATGATAATATTGCTAGCAATGTATTTATGTCGGTGAGCACTTGAGGTGTACTTCTATTTATCAACTTAGTCCATCCAACTGTTTTTGAACTGTTTCTAACTGAAAAATAAAGTTAAAAGTATATTAACATTACAAAGTTTACAGGTATTTATGATGTTAATCTTCTGAGAAAAGTTTGATAATATCAAAGGATTAATTAGAAGCCATAAATCAAAAAATGCCCCCCCCTCAAAAAAATACAATGGCTTAAAGGGTTAGGGTTATAGTGTTTAATGCCACTTTCAACAATATTTCAGTTATATCGTGGCGGTCAGTTTTATTGGTGGAGGAAACCGGAGTACCAGCAGAAAACCAACGATCTGCCACAAGTAACTGACAAATTTGATCACATGATGTATCGAGTACACCACTCCATGAGTGGAATTCAAGCTGACAACTTAAGTGGTGATAGGTACTAATTGCCCAGGTAGTTGTAAATCAATAGCTAAAAGAAAGAGGACAACAGAGACGAACATTTATCTACAAAACACTGCACAGAAAACCAAGGATTGAGCAAAAATGACCCACACGAGAGAGAGAAAAAAACGGTTAAAAACAGATCTTGCAGAGTTTTAAGCAGTTTGAAAAATAACTAGTGCATAAAACTGTTAGAGGACAGCAAACCAGGTTTATTCTGTTTTATAGGTAAACATGTATTTTCATAATAACCTTTATAGATAAGGCAAGTTTTCTTGCGTGAAAGTGAGGTGCTGTTGGACATAATTTATTAGCAAACCATTCATGGGGCAGGATATCAAAATGAGGAATTGAATTGAAACTAGAGGTACTGCTAAAACATACATCTCTTAACCCCGAAACACTATAAAAAGATTATAAAAGAATCGCCTGCATTTGAATGTGAGGTGAACCCTCTCCCCCTCTAAATAATAGATAAATAGGCCTTAAGACTCTTAATAAGAATATCAAAGTTTGAATTCAATTTTAAAATCTTGTTGTTTGACGCCAAAGCAATTGTGAGACATTTGAGTTTGAGTTTTTTTCGTTACTTACTCGTAACTTTTCTTGTTATATATTAGTATGCCTTTAATGGTGCACTAAATTTCATAATTTGATACCTATCACCACTAAAATTGTGAGTTTGAACTCATTCAGGGCAAGGTGTACTAGACACAACATTATGTAATAACGTTTGTCAGTGACTTGCGACAGGTCGGTGGTTTTCTCTGGGTACTCTGGTTTCCTCCACCAATAAAATTGACTGCCATGATATAACTGAAATATTATTGAAAGTGGTGTTAAACATTATAAACCTAAATCAAACTGTAGTCTGATGATACCAATGAAAACCAAGAAAATTGTTATTCCACAAATAAGAATAAAAAAAAAATAGTTAAAAATAGAATGCTATTACTTCATATTGTTTCACACATCCTGTCTGTAATCAATAACAAATACTTACTTGATTATAAAATGCATATAATTCTTCATGAGTAAATTCTACCTTAATTTTCTCTTGTTCCTGTAAAGAAACATGATCAATTGAACAAAAAAAAAATATATATAAATATACATTTGTATATAACAGTTTTTTTTTTAATTGGAAATATGGTTAATTATGGAATTTCATTTTTTACTCTGTCAGACTTTTTTTTCTTGTTGATGTCAGACTGTGGTACTTTATATATACAGCAGATATTAATTAGATGTTTCTCTTCAAATAGTTTAGGGGGCCCGGGTGGCTCAATGAGTTAGGTCGTTGGATCTAACAACTCGTACAAGCCTATCACCAATACGGCGTGGGTTCGTGCCCGGCTTTGTAAATTACAACTAGAGGCTCCCAGGAGCCTGTAATTGCTCACCTGGTTTTCAATTTGACATCTAAGTTGATAGAAAATGGGGGTGTTGCACATAAATTTGAAAGTGGGCCACCCAAAGATCATTTCAACTCATTTCTGAGCAAAATAAATTTCTATTTTTAGTAACAGCAGCCATTTTGAATGGAGGGCGGGGCTGTCGGACACAATATTGAAAGAGGACCACCCAAGGACCATCCCAGCCAAATTTGCTTTAATTTGCTTCAGTGGTTTCAGAGGAGAAGATTTAAATGTGATCTTTTATCAAAATATGTCTAATTTGTATAAATTGGTTGAAAGAAAAATTTCACAGAAAAACCCAGAATAAATGTTAATCTACTCATTGTCATGTAGCTGCAGTTAAAATTTGAGCCATCTTGAATGGAGGGCGGAGCTGTCGGACACAATTTTGAAATGAGACTATCCAAAGACTATCCCAGCCAAATTTGGTTTAATTTGGTTCAGCGGTTTCAGAGAAGAAGATTTAAATGTGATCTTTTATCAAAATATGCCTAATTTGCATAATCGGTAAAAATCGACTGAAAGAAAAATTTCACAGAAAAAATCAGAATATATGTTAAACTACTCATTGCCATGTAGCTGCAGTTAAAATTTGAGCTCAATCCATCCAGTGGTTCTTGAGAAGAAGTTAGTTTTACATATTTCCCATAGGGTCGCTATGTTAAATTATGTCCCCAGCTGGTGGCCATCTTGGATTTTCAAATGGTCCAAAAAGTAACCAATCGTAACTACTCGGCCATTCTCACTACCCTGCAAATAACCTCGTATGCAGATAGGAGAAATTCTTCTTAAATTGTTTGCCGGAAGTTAATTATATATAAGCCGCACAAAAATATAGTCCACAAAAATCCAATATGGAAGACTTACTAAGTAAAATCTTTAATCATGCAAAGCTAATTAAAACTTAACTTTTATCCATGAAAATAATTGAAATATAGAAAATTGCTTAAAATGTAACTTTATCAAACTTTCATGTAACTGACATGTGAAAAGTAGTACGATTTATACGCCTAATGCATACGAGGTTATTTGCAGGGTAGCGAGAATGGCCGAGTAGTTACGATTGAAAAGTAACAACACTTGGTTAGCAGCTTGCAATGATCATTCATGACAATTTTCAGTTCCATCCTTCACGTAGTATCGGAGAAGAAGATCTTTGAAATTTCAGCCAATCAGAGGCTATTATGGCCCCTGGCAGCCATATTGGATAACCGATCGGAACAAAAAGTAACAACAATTGATCAGAACCTTGTCAGGAAGATATCTGCCAAGTATGGTTCCAATCTATCCAGTGGTTCTTGAGAAGTAGTTTGTTTTACATATTTCCCATAGGGTTGCTATGTTAAATTATGTCCCCCGCTGGTGGCCATCTTGGATTTTCAATCGGTCCAAAAAGTATCAACACTTGGTTAGCAGCTTGCAATGATCATTCATGACAATTTTCAATTCCATCCTCCATGTAGTATCGGAGAAGAGGATCTTTGAAATTTCAGCCAATCAGAGGCTATTATGGCCCCTGGCAGCCATATTGGATAACCGATCGGAACAAAAATTAACAACAATTGATCAGAACCTTGTCAGGAATATTTCTGCCAAGTATGGTTCCAATCCATCCAGTGGTTCTTGAGAAGAAGTTTGTTTTACATATTTCCCATAGGGTTGCTATGTTAAATTATGTCTCCCGCTGGCGGCCATCTTGGATATGCAATCGATCCAAAAAGTAACAACACTTGGTTAGCAGCTTGCAACGATTATTTCTGACAATTTTCAATTCCATCCTCAGCCAATCAGAGGCTTTTATGGCCCCTGGCAGCCATGTTGGATAACCGACCGTAACGAAAGTAACAACACTTGGTTAGACCATGCAAATGAACATTCCTGCCACGCTTGGTCCCATTTGCTTCAGTGGTTCTCTAGAAGAAGATTGAAATGTCTACGGATGGACGGACGACGGGCGCCAAGTGATGGCAATAGCTCACATGACCCTTCGGGTCAGGTGAGCTAAAAAAGGGTGCACTCGACTTGCAGTCGCAGGTGATAAAGTTTACCAGTTGCTTGCCCACGGTCGGTGGTTCTCTCCGGGTACTCTGGCTTCCTCCACCTCTTATTGTTGAAAGTGGTGTTAAAACACCAAAAATCAAATCAAATAGTTTAAGCATGTATTAGAATTTTTTTATTTTTTTTGTCTTCATTTTTTGTTACATGTATCTTGCTACACAGTAATTGTTTTGCTGTGTAGTTTTCCATTAAATATTCTGTGCTGCACACATCGAATCAGAAATTCCTGTGTGTTGCACAGATCTTTTCAGAGAATTTTCTGTATGCCTTGAGCTCGCAGATCTTCTCAGTGAATTTTCTGTGCGCCACCCAGAATTTTAATTTGATGTCTCTACCTGACTGTACTTGACTTTCCTATCAAAGTGATGAATACCAGTCATGTTTCTCTTGTATATCTCTACATCGTGTACCCAGAACTGTATTTTTGAACTATTATTAGAATATTTGGATTGAGTGAGTGAATGATTGTTGTTTTATGCCAATCCAGCACTTTTTCAGCTTCATCATGAAGTGAATAAGTTACATTTGGATGTAAGGATGATGATGTCTGCTTTGTACTAGACCAACAAGCTTAGTTGGCTTTTTAGTGATGGTTCATTGAACAACAACTGTCTGCAAGTAGACACGTCACTTCACTCTGACATATTATCCTGAATACAAACCAGCCAGTATTTGCTTATTTGAGAAGCAACATACACCAATTTTACTCTTCTTTGGGGGGGGGGGGATGATTGTTGATTGTTGTTTAACGCCAAGTGAGCAGGCTTTCAAGCGGGCCCTTATTTTCCTAATTTTCCTTATTTTTTGACAGCAGCCCTAATATTCCTGATTTAAGCTTCAAAATCCTAAAAAAGCCCTAATTTTTTGGTGAAAATCCTAAATTTTCAAATTTTTGATAAATGCAACATAAAATAAGTGTTGGAATTAATGAAATCTAGCCTAATAGTATACTTTCAAATAATGAAGATGTTGATTTAATGTATTTCTCAAAAGACATCTTGGTGGTTATCCGCATCCTATTCAGCATGGATTTGCACCAGATCAGATTACTTTAATCTGGTTGAATTGATATGCTGAATATCGCTATTGATGACCATTGGCATGATCTTCTGAGTTGGTATTTAGCTTTTGTATTTATGTTCTCCCTGGAGGTGAGTATAGAATGTTTTTTATGCCCCCGCAACGAAGAGTAGGGGGGCATATTAATTTACCCTTGTCCGTCCAGATATAGATACATGGTTTGTCCTGCAGTTTCCTCCTACAGTTTTGGAGCTACAGCTTTAATATTTTGTATGTTGTTTATACACATAATGGAGGTATTTGATAATGACAGGTAGTTGGATTTTTTTTTATGCCCCCGCGACAAAAAATCGGGGGATGGGGGGGATTTTTGTCAAATATTCACAAAATGACAGGTAGTTGGACTTTATTTCCTTCTTACTAGCTACATAATGAAAACATGGTTTGTATGGCTCTTACTACAGTTTTTGACTAGTTTATAATTTCTTATGGTCAGGCGGGGGAATCATTTGTGTCTTACAGACACACTTCATTTTTTAAAAAATCACTCCTAACAAAACAACTTTGTCCATAATTATCAGGTGCTGGGCATACTTCTTTTCTAGTCTTTTATATTGATTATTGAATTTCAGCCCTTATTTTTGTCAAAAAAAGTCCTAAAAATAGCCCTTATTATTTAAGAATTTTGCCCTAAAAAAAACCCTTATTTTTCACAAAATCTTGCTTGAAAGCCTGAGTGAGCAATAATAAGAACAAGTTACATTTTGAAGAGACCACGATGAAGACGAGCTGGATTTTTATAGTGCTAGCTCACTGATTATTTACATAATAATCACTTACAGGTGTATTTTCGTCAGTTACATTAAATTCAAACATAGCATTAGGAACCTTCATCTTGACTTTATTTGACTGTGCCATTTGAAGGTTTAATCTCCAATTCACACTCTCTAACTGAAAATATATATATATAAGTTTTTATCACTACAAAAATAGTATTACATAATTACCAACCCTCCATTTTAAGTTAACTTAACTTAACTTACTGCCTTTTAAGTTGTTTTTTGGCTCCATTTGTATGTTCTTTTAAAGTTTTTGCAGGTGGATAGCATCGGTCTAGTAAGGAAATCATCTATGGCCTATTACAGGTCTTTTAATAAGGGGTGGTACCAGGTACTTTTACCCACTTAAAATGATATTTGGTACCTCCTAAGTTCAAAGAGTGTTGTATATGATATTCATGTAAAATGTTCAAATGTTAAGATTAAATACTGCCTGTAAATAAGGAGTACTGCTACACTTAAAAAAATATTGCCTATTAACGGTAGTATGTCCTCGGAGAACTTTAAGTTTGCCCCCAGCTTAGATGAAGTGTCCTCAACTAGTACCTATCATTGTTCATTATGCTTTTACTCGGGGCCGTCCTGGTCATGATCGTATGGTAGTTGGGTTTATAATCACCACTAACATTGTGAGTTTGAATCCCACTCAGATGGGATACAACATTAAGTGATAAAGTTTGTCAGTGACTTGCGACAGGTCGTTGGGTTTTCTCTGGGTACTCCAGTTTCCTCCACCAATAAACTGACCACCTGAAATATTACTGAAATATTGTTAAAAGTGGCATTAAACACCATAACCCTTTTTTACTTTAACAAACAACTTAAAACTTACCATAATAAAACAAAAAAATGCAGTGTATTGTTAAAAGTGTTATACATTTTGTACATATAAAATTAAACTTGTGTATTTAAATAGGTTTCAGAAAAAAAAGTGATACATCTACATTTGTATTTTTGAATTCAAATGAGCAGACTTGATTTTCTAGGCCACATTTTGTTGACAGGAGGTGTTCTTTCTAGACAGGTTTCTGTATACATGTATTACATATCTATAAAACATCTTGTTTCAATCTGGTTAAATTGAATGTGAAGGTGTCTAAAACCTACAAATAGCTATTTAAAATGATAACGTACAATACAAAATTAAATTTGCAAGAATGAAATAAATGTCTCTACTTAACCTGTTTAGGGACAATTGTTCTCTGACGTAACTTGGTAATCACATCTTTTGCACTATTTGTCCAAGCCTCTACTACAACTTTTACCTACAAATTAAATAAAATATTTCTTAAATTGCATAATATTTTATTTCATTCTACATATCAGCCAACCATATTATTACAAAGTCTTTCTGAATTTATAACCTGTTGTCATGTAATCATTAATATGGTTGTTTCGAATCATTTCCATTCTGTCAAAATTTTGTTATTTTCGTCCGCCAGATCACGTGATTTCGATGGAATGTTCAGCATTGGACTTCCAGTGTCAATGTACACAACAAAAACTCCAATCGATTTGTGCCGTTTTAACATTCGATGTTCAACTTAAAAAAATCTTGACATTTTCTGTAAAAGACAGATATATCAATTAAATTATTTTATTTGTATCAAAGACTTTAATGCAGAGACAAATAATTATTTAAAGTTAAATTTGTTTTCTTTCTTTATTTGCTGCTGTCAGCATCATGAATGAAAACGATCTGCTTTTATATATTTTTGATATCGGACAGATAGTGGGGTACCAAACACCAGTATTTATTCAGCCGTTTCCTTGGCGTCTCCATATTACAATTATTTATAATCTACCGCATCTACGACTATAATATGCTGACGTTGTGTAAGTAATAGCGTAAACACCAGAAGTCATCTGCCTTGCCTTTCAGACGTCAAGACACGAAAAAGAAGGAACATGGTTGGAATTGACATGATTCGACACAACCGTATTGTCAATAGAATCAAATATACAGTAGAGCACAAACTCATGATTTGAATTTGTATTTGAAACATATGCAATTTACAACTGAGATGAAAGTTTTCATTTGATCAGCGGATTTTCTCTTTTTTGAGCGAGGGGTCGTCGTGGTCTTTGGAACTAGAACTACCTACGCAATCAGTGCCTAACACCACTATAATGGTGAGTTGGAATCCCGCTCATGGCGAGGTGTACATGATACAAAATTACGCGATAAAGTTTGTCAGTGACTTGTGGCAGGTTGGTGGTTGTTTCCGGGTGCTCTGGTTTCCTTCATCAATAAAATTGACAGAAGCATGCAGGAGTTTGGCATTATCACAACCAAATGCTTGGGAAATTTTGCTTCTATTTAATATGGACACAGACACTACTTTCAGGACTGGAAATAAATATGTGAAGGTTTCTCATTACTTGGTTACAAAAACTTCGCTTCAACGTCACATGTCATGGTCTTTTTTTATGTTCAATGCCTTGAGGTGAGAGGTTGGTGTTTGTTTTGTTGATATTACTGGAATTCTTGACCATTACTGCTTAAACTTTATATTCATAATTGGTTGCTAGATATTTAATTAACAAGAGCAAGAAGGAATAGTTTGGATCCCAATTAACAGGTTTTACTCTGTCTCATTTTTATGGGTAACCATAGTCTGGACTAGGTTTTCCATTGGCTTCTGTTGTTATCTTTTCTGTTTTGAGAAAATTGTCTGAGGGTAATTTCAGTTGTTGTGATTGGTGATATTGTTGACCATTAATGGGGGGGGGTAGGATTATGGTGTTTAACACCACTATCAACAATATTTCAGTTATATCTTGGTGGAGGAAACTGGAGAAAACCACAGACCTGCTACTGTGTGAAAGTCATTGTCAAATGGATGTTTTAAAATAGGTGATAAATATTAATATAATAAAACATCCTAGTGAAACTACAGATGTAAAAGAGCAATAGATCTAATTTAACTGATGTATAAGATAAAATATCTTACTTTGGGAACAAATGTTTATATAAGTTTACCTTATCTTCATTTAATTCTATTTGTTGCAGTTGCTGTGTCAACACACCTGGTTTGGCTGTGTGGTAGGCTGCCTAACAAAATATACATAGAAGTTTATAGATTAATTATTACGGTAATTAATGATATATTTTAATACAGTTTGAAATTGTGTTTCATATCATAGTATAAGAAAAAAGCAAATAATTCACTGAAAGCATAAAATTACCATAGAGACGAAATGTGGCAAAATTAGGGGCCAATATCTCCATTATTTTTATTTGTTTTCTATTCATATGTTTATTATAAGAACATACCTTATATCTCCATAACAACTAAGGTGAAAATATATATGCGTCAACTGTCTAAAAATGATGTGATTTCATACATCTCTTTCAATTATTTTTATTTTATATTTATATACAATTTTCTTACGGTTATTTAAGCTTTACCTGTTGTAAGAAGAATTCTAGAGATTGTATAACCAGTTCTAAATCAGGACCAGTTAAACCTAAGGATGCTTGTAACTTTTCTTCTTCATCTTCACTAAAAGTTCTCTCGTCCTGTAAATAAAAACAATCGGTTTCAAATTAGACATTTATGAACAAAAAGTTTAATTAGTGATTGATTGATGTACTATTTAGCATGAACAAATTTTATATTAACTTAAGACACCTACAAGACCCTTTGAAATAAAACATACTTGTCTATAAAACAAATGGGTTATATGCAGTGCCAGAGTTACCTATATGCTGGACAGGCTGAAGCCTAGGGCCTCAAGGGGGCATCCGGCCAAGGTGTAGAATATTTTTTACACTGCTATCACACTTATGCTGTCATAACGTACTGAACTTTCTAAACAACCCTTCGGTAATTTTTCTTACACAGTTGCACTCCATTTCAGAATATTGCAGAATTTTAAACATCCCTCATCATCTTCGCCTTTATTGAAATAGACTAAACACACTTCCATCTTCCTCCAGTCGTGAAGGTGGGGAATTGGGAGGGGCCTCACAAGTGGAATAGCCTAGAGCCTCTCTTTATCTAAATCAGGCACTGGTAATATGTACACATAAATTTAATTGGTGATGTTCAACAATTACACAAAACGAACAACCTGCATCTCTCGCCTCAAATCATTGAACACAAATAAAAACAAACCATGACACATAGCATTTGAAATCCAGGATGTGGCATGGGACAGGCAAAAAATGTGTCTGGGTTAAATTAATGAGATCCCAACTCTTCCCTCTTGATAACTGGATCTTCAACGGCAATATAGATATTAATAATCGATAATAAAATTGCACAGATTCAGGGCTAGGATTATGGTGTTTAATGCCACTTTCAACAATAGTTCAGTTTATTTTTATATCGTGGCAGTCAGTTTGATTGGTGGAGGAAACCGGAGTACCAGGAGAGAATCACTGACCTGCTGCAAGCCACTGACAAACTTTAACACATAATGTTGTATATAGTACATATCGCCAAGAGCGGGAATCGAACTCACAACTTTAGTGGTGATAGGCACATGTATTTACAAATCCAACTACTATATGATCACGACCACGATGGCCCCTTCTTTGATACAACCATATAGTAATACAGTTTGTCTCATATGGATGGCCTGTGGTTTTCTCAATGACTCGTAAATAAAGATAACTGAAAAAAAATATAATTAAAATTAGATCTCTACATTTGTTCATTTTTTAATGCAGCGGCCAAGCAAAAAAAATGAGCTAGTACTGAGATCTAGTATAGAAATGGGACCGAGAGCTTCTTCGGCTTGAAGGGGCATCCGTCAGTTGTGCAGGATGTATAAATTCAAAACCAACCCGTCCTTCGGATGAGACATAAATAAAAGCGAGCTCCCGTGTTGAGAGATTGCCACCCTCTTCGCACCCAGTGTAACAGCTCATTATGAGCATTATGCTCATGATGAGTGGTCCATATTAGACCTGTTGCACTGGCTAAATTCTCCGTTCCTACCCATCACCTTTCCTTGTTTCAAGTCCCGTGGCATTTAAAAAAAAATTCTCGTCCTGAATATTAATTGTAGCTGAAAAATTGCTCGCTGGACATTAAACATCAATCAATCAATCAATAATTTTAATTAGACTGACTGAAATATCGCTGTAAGCGGAACTAAAAACTCTTGATGATGATCCTTCTAATTCACAAAACAAAACAGGTGAACTGTAACAACTCACCTTTAAGTGTAATTTCTGTAGAATTCTTGTTAATAATAAAGGAAATCTTGATGAACTCAGATTGTTTATTAATGTAACTGCTCTCTTGATTCTGTAAAGAGATGAGAACACTGATACATAGAAACATTACACCTCTAAAAACTTTATAATCTTCAAAGATTTTGTACAATTTGTAGTTGCATGCTTTCAATTGTTACCAATATCTAAACAAACACATTTTTTTTTTAAATATAATTCCAAAATTGGAATGAAACACAATAAAAATGGTTTGGTAAAACCATACCTGGTTCTTTAAAACACTATTTGAAAAAAAAATTCTATAGCATGTACAAATTTGGACCAACAGGACACAAATCATAAAACCACTGGGTCTTCATTTGTGCAAGATTAAATTTGCATATACATGTATATCACTGATGATTCAAGCAATCTAGAATTGCATTTCTATATCACATCTATCTGTTTATTAAGAAAATCTTTTTTTTAAAGTAAACAAGTCAACATTAAACTTTGGACCCCTAGAGCTCAAATCTATATTTTCTAGGCTATTCATTTGTACAAGATTCAATCACCATTTTTATTGATGGTTCTTGAGAATACTATATTTGATTTATATTATAATTCAGCCTTGGTCAAAAGCTCTGTAGAGCTTATGTTATTATGTTATATACATGCCGAATCAAAATAAAGTTTTCTTATCTTATCTTATTCTTATACTTTGAACCCTAACAGCTCTAATCCCACAAATCCTGGGTTCTTCATTTGTGCAAGGTTGAACCTGTGTATCAAAATGATGATTGATGCCATTTATACTTAATCTTCCCAAATGCAATTGGACTGCAAGACTATGGCCTCATAGACCCTGGGACCTTCATTTCTACAAATCTAAATCAACATATAACATTGATGGGGGAGCACTGAATATTGGTGCATTTCAAATAGTGCTCCTTGATAAGAATTTTTTCAATTCTTTTTGCAACATTTCAGCAAGACCAAGTAACATTTGGATGAGAGGATGATGATGTCCACTTTGTACTAGACTAACATGCTTCAATAGTTAATTTGTTTAAATCCTAACTCACTGAAACAATTGTTCATGAGTAAAATATATCGCTCCACTCGAACACATTATCATGATTCTGAGCCAGCCATTATTTGCTCTTACTTCTTTTTCTTCCAATTACAGGAGTAGACTCTAAGGTTAATAAACATCCCTTTTTAATGCTGCTTGCTTTGCATACCAACTTCATATTGTTTGGTTTGACTAGACAAAGGATTTATATAAATCCTTGACTAGACCGAGCCTTGAATCCATGATCTACCACACTTGCGGCAAGCATGGTAACTATTACACCATCAATGCAGTTACGAATGAATGAATATCATCTCCTAATATCTTTTACATTATACTTTCAAATAAATTTCTTCTCTGTATCGGCTATCCCCTGCCTAATCTGGAGTTTCAGAACAGAAGTTTTCTCGGAAGTCTAATCTGAACGAGATTAATCTCCTTCAAGACAATCTATCTAGCACTTCAAATATTGGGAGATCAAAGTCTCGTGTTCATTCAAATCAAATTATTAATATATTAATTAGATTTTAAATTAGATTAGATTTATTTCGATTAAATATCAACATTACATTTACAATCACAATACAAACTTTTATGACATACACATCCCAACATGTACATTTTATGAAGTATATATATATTTTTTGCCTATTACATAGAACATTAACAGATATCTAAATGGAACATACACACTATAAAATTGAGGCCTGAATACAGGTTGTGTTAAAAATTAAATAACCAGTAAAGACAGGGGGCGTTTCTTTGTTCAATTTCTGGTCTTTATAAATACACGATTTAAAATGGTATTATC
Organism: Gigantidas platifrons; assembly: GCA_002080005.1. Lineage (NCBI taxonomy): Eukaryota > Metazoa > Mollusca > Bivalvia > Mytilida > Modiolidae > Gigantidas > Gigantidas platifrons. The sequence goes on from MJUT01000725.1 coordinate 879,480, forward strand.
AAAGTTAAATCAATATGTCAAAATAAAAAATGGCATTATAATATAACGACACAAATACAAAAACATACGCCGGAGTAGCAGTAAACATCAAAGCCATCTCTGTTGTGTTCTTCCCATCAAATGAAAATTAAAAGTGAAAGTAATCAAGCGTCTTAAGGACATTGATCAGAGATTTGTACTCTAAAGTTCTGGGTTAACATCGCGCTTGCAAAACTAAACTGAAAGTAGACAAACGCACAAAGCATCGACATTTTCAAAATGATTTTGTACTTTTTCCAGTTTCATCTACATAAAGATATCATATAGGTATAGCTTATTTGGTAACCCTTTTAAACAAGGAAACGAGAAACTGGTTTCATATTTACAATGCAGACTTCAAGGCTTAACCAACATTGTGCACAGGGGCTTGTTACGATTTTTTTGATCCCTCGACTACTCTTAAAAAAAACGACGTTTGTAGAGTAGTCGAGGGATAAAAAAAATCGTAACAAGCCCCTGTGCATTGTGTTTGGAATATCATGAGTTGTCATCCTTTTCTTAAACACCACCGTGTACAAGCAACCATTAGGGGGGAAGGGGTGGTTGTTTTGTAAACCAAGGGGTGTACGTTTTTTTCAAGTTGTTTTTACCAGTCGCAGAAAGAAAAGTGAGTATGAACTGTAAATAAAACGTAGAAAGTGACAATGTTATATACCACGTAACTCAGCAGAACATGGGCTTTCATTTGGTATTTTTCTGGCATCTGGGTTCATCCTGGTTTTGCAAACTCTTCGACAGTTTGCATCGGTGATGGATGTTTACCTAGGGGAGGGGGGGGCAACTCATGGGGGCTGTTTGAATATATCGATGCAAAAGATGATTTAAAAGCTCAAGAGAGCTTGTGTTATTTGTATTGCTATGTATCGTCTTTAAATAAAGCTTTTGAACTTTGATGCATAGACGTTAAAAAAAGAAGTTTATGAATATGTGGGGGATTTCACTGTGAAGAATCGTCAATTATACTATAATTTGTGTTCTGTCAGGTTAGGGTGGGTATCACATTTGACAGAAATTGATGATAATTTCGACTCGACCCCCCAAAATGAGAAAATATGAGCAAACTGTCGAAGTGTTTGCAAAACCAGAATGCTCCAAAGAACCCAGAAAAATACCAAATGAAAGCCCATTTTCTGCTGAGTTCCGTGGTATATATAACATAGTCCCTTTCAACGTTTTATTTATAGTTCATACTCGCTTTTCTTTCTGCGACTAGTAAAAACAGCCTAAAAAACGTACACCCCTTGGTTTACAAAACAAACCCCCCCTAATGTTTGCTTGTACACAGTGAACACAGCTTTTCTTAATTTACTATTCATAAGTGGTGGTGGTTTATTTAGAATATTTCTCTCTCAGAGGTACATACAAAGTAGTAGAATTTAGTATTAAAATTGATAGATTGATTAACATTTAATCATCATATATATTTTCAAAAATAATATTAAAACACATAATTTAAAATAGAAATTAGGATTTCATAACTCGCCTCTGCATCCATAATAAATCCATATTCAAACTATATTCCCATTTTATTAATTATTTTATATTATTCAGATACATGTGACCACATGGGTGGTATAATGGTTAGCATGCTTGCTTGGAGTGATGTAGATCGTTGGTTTAAGCCCCGGTCAGATCAAACCAAATACAAATGTACTAGTCTATGAAATTGGTATTTGTTGCTTCACCCCTAAGCATGTAGCACTAAGGAGTAAGAGCAAAGACTGATTGGCTCAGATTCAGAATAAATCAATATTAAATCAGAATAATGTGTAAGGGTGGAGCAGCACGTCTACTCGTTGACTGTTGTTTCAGTGAGCTACCACTAGAAAAATCCAACTCAAGTGTGTTGAACTAGTGCAAAGCGGACATCATCATTATCATCTTATCAAAATGTACATGTAACTTGTTCATGCTATTTCAACAAAGCGGATATCATCATTATCATCTTATCAAAATGTACATGTAACTTGTTCATGCTATGAAATAGCCGAAAAATTGCTCATTGTTAAACAATAATCACTCATTCACTATTTTATTCAGGATAATTTTAATACAGTATTACCATGAAGACTACATTTGGACAAGTTGTTATTGGTCCACCAGGTTCAGGAAAGACAACCTATTGTCATGGCATGTCACAGTTTCTATCTCAACTTGGTAGAGATGTTGCCATTATCAACCTAGATCCAGCCAATGACAGTCTTCCTTACAAATGTGCTTTGGACATTTCGGACCTTGTGACATTATCAGATGTCATGGATACTCTAAAATTGGGTCCAAATGGTGGGCTACTTTACTGCATGGAATACCTTGAGAAAAATATAGACTGGTTTGAAACAGAATTGAAGAAACTAGAAAATAAATATCTAATTTTTGACTTTCCAGGACAAGTTGAATTATACACACATCATAACTCTGTAAAAAATATTCTGCAAAAGTTACAGAAATGGGACTGTCGCTTAGTGTCTGTTCATCTCGTGGACTCACATTACTGCAGTGACCCATCAAAATTCATTTCAGTTTTATTAACATCATTATCAACCATGTTACAAATAGAACTGCCTCATGTTAATGTTTTATCCAAATGTGATCTGATTGAGAAATTTGGAAAGCTTTCATTTAACCTTGATTTCTACACAGAAGTGCTTGACCTGCAATATCTCCTAGATGAATTTAAGGTTTGTTGTAAGAATGTGTTTTAATTATTACAGTAGTCCCCCTCTTATGAGGCCTCCCGTTCTGGAATGAAAAAGTGGCCTTACTAAAGTGGTGGCTTCTCTTGATGGGACAGTTCAATAGTACAGTACAGTCAGAGACACAGTGCGATAAATCACTGTGATAGATGTATCACTCTTCTTTAGTAATACTGGTACATTGTATATGTTTTTATCTGTTTACTACAAAAATGTATTTACTTACTTTTTCGTGTGTTTTGGGTGATAGCAAGTAACACTCAAAATATAAAAGAAATTTTTGAAGATACATTAAATGGTAAAAAAGATATACCCATGTCACCATCATGAGTGATACATCTATCACAATGATTTATCATGGTATGTCTCTGACTGTATTGTATCACTCAGTATCACCAACATGAGTGATACATCTATCACAGTGATTTATCATGGTATGTCTCTGACTGTGTTGTATCAGTATCACCAACATGAGTGATACATCTATCACAGTGATTTATCATGGTATGTCTCTGACTGTGTTGTATCAGTATCACCAACATGAGTGATACATCTATCACAGTGATTTATCATGGTATGTCTCTGACTGTGTTGTATCAGTATCACCAACATGAGTGATACATATATCACAGTGATTTATCATGGTATGTCTCTGACTGTGTTGTATCAGTATCACCATCATGAGTGATACATCTATCACAGTGATTTATCATGGTATGTCTCTGACTGTGTTGTATCAGTATCACCATCATGAGTGATACATCTATCACAGTGATATATCATGGTATGTCTCTGACTGTGTTGTATCAGTATCACCAACATGAGTGATACATCTGTCAGTGATTTATCATGGTATGTCTCTGACTGTGTTGTATCAGTATCACCAACATGAGTGATACATCTATCACAGTGATTTATTATGGTATGTCTCTGACTATGTTGTATCAGTATAACCAACATGAGTGATACATCTATCACAGTGATTTA
>MJUT01000725.1:888749-902651 GCA_002080005.1 Gigantidas platifrons
GAGTGGAGCTAGGAATCAGAATAATGTGTCTGAGTGGAGCTAGGAATCAGAATAATGTGTCTGAGTGGAGCTAGGAATCAGAATAATGTGTCTGAGTGGAGCTAGGAATCAGAATAATGTGTGAGTGGAGCTAGGAATCAGAATAATGTGTCTGAGTGGAGCTAGGAATCAGAATAATGTGTCTGAGTGGAGCTAGGAATCAGAATAATGTGTCTGAGTGGAGCAACATGTCTACACATGATCTGTTATTTCACTTCACTATGTTCTCGCCATGATATATCTGAAAAATTGCTCATTTGGTGTTAAACAACAATCACTCACGTACCCCCATAGGGTCCTATGTTAAATTTGCTCTGTGTCCATTTTGTCGTTCAAACTGACACAATATATAATAACTTTATACCAAACCTCCGATGATTATTTTCATGTACAATTTGGTTCAATTTAATTTATAGTTTCTGAGCAAACATTTGTCTTTTCATTTTCCATAGGACCCTATACTAATGCTATGGCCTGCAATGGTGATCATCTTGGATCTTGGATTACCAATAGACACAAATAAAAACAAACATTTGATCAAATGCACATTCCAGCTAAGTTTGCTGTCAAATGGAAATGGTTCAGTGATCAGTGATTTAAGATAAAGAACATTTTTGAAAAATTTCCCCTAAGGAACTATGCTAAATTTTTCCTGTGGTAGCTACCATTTTAGATTTCTGATCAACACAAAAAAAAAACACGTTTTGCTTCCAAGGAACACTACAGGAAGTTTGCTGCCAAATGGATTAGTGGTTTCAGATAAGAATTGTAGTGGAGAGGACCCTTGTAAGTTGATATAACTTGTGTCCAATCCAATAGTTATCAATAAAATAGATTTAATCCTGTGGTAGTTGCCTTTTTTAATTTCTAATTGAAACAACCAGTGATTATTCATGTACTGTATAGATTCAATTAAATTTCTGGTTTCTTCAGAAAAAAATTTCAGTTTCCCATATGGTTTTATGGTAAACCTTTGTCTTATATTTAACTTTTTATGAGAGGAATGTGCCTCACATAGCCGAAATAAACGATTGTCTGACAACCCCACCACTATGCTCTACATTGTCCCACGTATGTGGGAACATCTCCATATTTACACTAAATTAGGGGACGAACAATTAACTTGTAAGGATTTTTGATTGGCAATATTTGTCGCCATGTTTTATAGAACAAAAATATTTGACCTGAAAGATGCAAAAATTTTACCAGACGCTGCAGTTTTTAATGAGAATTTTTTTATCCATTTGATATGGAAATGTCTTTTTTCATGTTTAAAAAAATAAAATAATATGTTTTCATTTCCCTTGAAAAAAAGAACTCGTGGGCGGGGACATCGTCAAACAATTATAAGTCATAATAAATGGTCGATCCCTTGGCAGACAATAACAAAGGTTTCAAAATTGTCATACTGCAAAATCAGGATTAGAATATCTGGAAGTGTTTTGCTCAGTGCCGAATTAACCAAATAGCTAAAATAGTATATGCTACGGGCCCTACATTTTCGAGAGCCTCGTACTAAATATTTGGAAGCTATATGGTGAACTCGGCATCTCAAATCGTCCTGAATATAGCTGAAAAATTGCTCGCTGGACGTTAAACATCAATCAATCAATCTGTGTGCATTTTTAATTGAGGGTCCCTTTATAATGCACTAGATTAATTCGGTACTGACCTGGCTACAATTAAAGACTATCCTACATCCCTTAGTACTACGACTGTATTCCGGGTGTGACTATTACCCTATAGGAGCCCTGTGTTTAGGAATTCCAATATTGTCCCGTAAGGACTGACACAGGGGAGTTTTCAAAATTAACAATTATCATCAAATTACTCTTTAATACTGTTCCAGATTGTAGACGGAATTTATTCGAGTTGTTCCCCTTTGAATGTCATTTGATTTATTATTATGGTATTTGAATCATGTTTCAATGTCCCAAGATACAATATATTTATTAGTAAACACGCAAAAAGATTATTTCCACTTAATTGTTTATTTCACAGCTCATTTTAATCATACAATTGCGGCAATCAAATGATAATGACTTTCATGTTAGGATCATCTTTTGAATTCCGTCCGGGGGAATAAATTGGCAGAAAAATGCTATTTCAAATCAGATAGCAAAATTACTGCAGTTATTCGCTCGATTTTCCTTGATATTTTCATATGAATAATAGGCCTACTAAAATCGTAAAAATCTCCAAGGAGCATCGGTGATTTACCAAGTTTATTTCAATTCTGACAAACGGATGCAATGTTTAATCAAAAGCAACACGACCAAATAAGGACATTAACATGGTTTATTGTATGGGACATGTTTAATTGCGGAGAACTGATCGCGACACAAAGCTATAAAGACTCTTGTCATTATAAAACTTGCATAAATATTTTCCATATTAAGATTTTCATTGTAATTTATCTTTCTCTTACGAAACTATTGCATGTGTAGTTAATGAAAAAATATGACAGAAATACATTCGGGGTTTTTTTTCTGACAAAAAAATGATATACACAATTAACTCATGTAGTCTGTAGTACAAATATTACTTGTATTTGAATTGTTGCACAATATTAAACCCGCCAAAAACTGATTAAAACATCAAAATAAAGAAAAATCAAACAATTAATTCGGGTCCCCTATAACATAACGCCTGTTTTTTTAATTCTTAACCATTAACCTGGTTTTAAACTGTTTTGTTTCGATGTGGTTTTACCCATGCGGTTAAATGGTTAAAGAACATATTTACCGGGATCGAAGTACGGTTGAATATGTTTGAACCTTTTTAATTACCAGTATGTTTAAGAGTTGAATTGTTTTATTTGTAAATGAAGAATTAATTTTACTTTGTTAAAAAATAATCAATGAACTAGAAAATTTCTCTTAAATATTGTTCTTCAACCATCGCGTTTTTTATCTATCTTAAACATGTTTCAGGTTGTTTTCAACCATAAACAAGTTTGAGAATATGAAAACAGGCCTATAGCTGCGGAATCAGTGTAACTCTTATGAACTTTTGTGTGACCATCTACGATGCTGCAGCTACCCTACAACAGGTCTGGAACGAGCTAAAGGCTATGAATTCATTGAAGGTTGGTTTGTGGTGTTTAGCGTCACTTTCAACAATATTTCAGTTATATCGTGGCGGGTCAGTTTTATTGGCGGAGAAACCGGATCCCCCGGAGAAAACTACCGACTTGTCGCGTCACTGACAGACTTTATCACATAAAGAATTTATTGAAAATTATTAATTTTCTAACCATATTTATAGAATAATGTTAATCTGCATCGATACATTCCATAGGTATTAGTCAGAAGTTGATCAATTTTATATCAAACATTTTTTCCTGATTTTATCTTAAAGTTACAATTAGCGTTAATTATGCACGTAAGAAAACTTCTTAAAAGGAACATTTTTAAAATTGGTGTAAAATTTCACAGATATTTGAAATGACCTTGTTTGATAAAAAGCAATCTAAATTCTCCGACAATAAGTCAGAAAATTATCCTGTTTAATACGAGCTTGTGACAATTAATACAGCTGTTTTCAATAATTTTATCACATTATTTTTGTGTAATTTTTTCTGAAATGCATTAATTGAGAACGATTTAAATCAATTTAATCACGCTGATCAAGAGGAGTTAAAAAGTAAATCGACCCGAATGACGAAACAAATATTTTAAGTTAACAAGACGAAAGGGATATTCATAAAAAAAAGAAAAAAAAAAGAAAAGATAAAGTCAAAATTTCGACTCAATCTCGAATTTTTAAAATCTGAAAATCTCCACTATTTGAATCTTATAATTCCGACTTTTTAAATATCGAAATGTTGACTACTTCTAAAATCACGAAATCTTGACTTTTTAAATCTCGAAATTTTTAATTTTCAGGTCTCGAAATAATCAGTTTGGGTGTTGATCCCTTCGATCCTTTTTGACCAAATTTTATTTCGGAAACCGTAAGAGCTTGGTGAAATGTGTTTGAAAAACGTAGTCAAGATTTCACAAGGAATCTAACGAAAGAACCTTAACAAATTTAAAAATTTTGGGCGTTGGTCCCTTTGGGTCCTCTTTTATATGGAAACGGTTAAGAGGTACAACAAATCTGTGGATACACTCCAGACAGGAATTTATCAAAGGAATTCAGTTTTTTTGAATGCATAAAAATCGGACTACAAATTAATATGATAAAAGTTACAATTTTTCTCTGAAACCATAAGAATTGGGTCAAATATGTTTGATACACACAGGGGGGAAATTTCTTTAACAAATTAGACTTCAAATAAAAGTTCAAAATATTGTGTGTTGGTTCCTTTTTTGCCCCTTGATATCTTGGAAACGAAAAGCTCATACAAAATATATCATCATATTCATATTAAGGATTTTGATAAGGAGCATACATTTTTGTATATAAGTAAAACAAAATCACCAACATTGGTTGAAAACTTAATGCTACACGTTTGATCCTCTTGTTTCTTTTGTGAACTTCAGATCAAGAAAAACATAAAGTTGACCGTCTACTGAACATTCCTATCAAGAGTAGTTCCAATTGATCCAGTGGTCTTGGAGAAGATTGTGACATGAAAAGCGTATAGACAACAGACGACGACGGACGCAGAGTGATGAAAATATCTCACATGATCCTTTTGGGTCAGGTGAACTAAAAAGGGAAGTAATTGTTTGATTCATTTACAAATGATTTTAATATACAATGTATATAGTTTTCGTAGTTTCACAAGTTGTAATTTTGTTTTATAAAACTGTTGAATTGGACGATGTATTTGGAATCCGTATCTGAAGAAAGACATTGAAGCGATCGAAAATGTCCAGAGTAGAGCTACGAAAATGCTACCGCATTTGAAAGAACTAGATTCTACCATACGACGAAAGACTGAAGCGCTTAAAATTACCAACGTTAAGATTCCGAAGACTGCGAGGGGACATGATTGAGACCTACAAAATTTTGAACAAGATATATGATGAAAGAGTAACCTTCACCTTATTCATTCTAAATACCAGCAACATAACAAGAGGACATTCACTGAAGCTAGTGAAAAACCGATGTAGAACTGAAACCAGGAAGAACTTTTTTTACAAACCGAGTTGTCGATGTGTGGAATAGCCTCCCGAACTCCGTTGTAACAGCCAAAAACGTAGATACCTTTAACCGACGTCTGGACAAGCAATGACGTCACCACCCTATGATCTATGACTACGAAGCCAAGTATAATGTGAACATTAATACTAGAAGTAGCAAAAGTTTAATTAGTGACGATGAATCAGAGCCAAATATAGAGGAGCAAGCTGATCTCCTGCATTTGGAACATACTTAGGTAGACTTAGGTAGACAGCAACGTGGATCGTCAACGAAAAAGGGGAGCAACATAAGGAGATATAATGTTAATTACATTGATCCACATGTAGGCATGATAGGTCCACACGTAGGCATGTCGTTCTATACACACTATCAAGACTTCAAGACAACCAGTCTTTGATCTTACTTCATAAAGCTGATCTGCTTAGCGAAGAGGTAACACATGCCAATTTTATAGTCTTTGCTTTGATCTGACCGTGGATCGAACTCACGATCAACTGCGATCGACCAACCAACAATTATACCACAGAGAGACGGTGTCATTATTGTCACCGGCGCAACTTATACCTACCAAGTACTACACGGTTAGTTACTAGTATTCACTTTAATATGAAAGTGAAATACACACAGAAAATACTTACACTTGGCCTTACAACGGTAGCCTATCCTTCTCGACTTTTGGAGTGTTAAATATGAATTCAAATCGACATTTGACATTTTTTATTTCAATCAGATCACTATCGTTTCTTTGATGTGTCTAATTCTTTAAATGTGTCTATTCAAGGTTTGTCAGGCATTTAACAACTTAACATTACGGGAAATTATTAATATCATAATCATATTATAAATAACACATATCTCATATTACAATGTACTTTTATATAAACTACGTACAAAAGTCGAACATTCAATATGGGTACAAAAGAGTTTTGCTTCAATTATTTGAATGTATTTGATTTATATTAACTATAGTTTATAATACTCTGTAATAGGTATACGGTTGTGAGATTCGACCTGAGAAAGTAATATGCTGTCCTTGTATACAAAACAAAAGGTTCACGTAAGCCTGTATTTTATTAATATGAGTTACAAATGGCCTCTAATCCAATAAGATTTATGGTGTTTTAACGCCACTTTCAGCAATATTTCAGCTATATCATGGCGAGAATCCAATAAGAGTGTAGCAACAATTGTCATTTGATGTTAAACGACAGCAATCTTTAATACATTGTCATTTGATGCTAGATGACAGGCATCTTTAATAGATTGTCATTTGATGTTGAATGACAGCCATCTTTAATATATTGTCATTTGGTGCTAGATGGCAGCCATCTTTAATAGATTGTCATTTGATGCTGAACGACAGCCATCTTTAATAGATTGTCATTTGGTGCTAGATGGCAACCATCTTTAATAGATTGTCATTTGGTGCTAAACGACAGCCATCTTTAGTAGATTGTCATTTGATGTTAGATGGCAGCCATCTTTAATAGATTGTCATTTGATGCTTGATGGCAGCAATCTTTAATAGAAAACAAGTCTTTTTAAAAACAACCCGAAAGATGAACACACATACCATTTTTTTGTTCTATTGTCAGAAAAAAATATTATTTTCATGATTCTGGTAAATTGGATTCAATTTTCATATTCGCTGAGAGAAAATTATCATCAAACATTGCAATATGACTTATCATCATGCAAATTTAATTAATTTAAGCCAAAAATATAAAGACTATAGACGAACAGATGGGCGGACACTAAGGTAATGCTATGTGTATATCTCAATTATTATATCTGAAAAGGGAGTAAAATTACCCACGGAAAAGTTTTATGTGATCTATCGACTTCTCGCTTAATACATATCGGCTCGTTTCATCTTTGAGTACGTATGTAAAAGATTCTTTAAGATTCTTCAATACTGTAAACCTCATATTTTGAAGTTATAGGGGATCACAACTAAAAGTCAATGTTAACACTGTAAGTTGAATACCACATCTCAGACATACACATTCTAAGCTGTATCAATGTCGGTTTTATTTTTAATTTGACTTGGTTTATGATGTTTAACGCCACATTGCAACAATATTTCAGTTATATCGTGGCGGTCAGTTTTATTGGTGGGGGAAACAGAGTACCCGGCAGAAAATCACCGACCTGTCGCAAGTCACTGACAAACTTTATCACATGATGTTGTATCGAGTATACCTCGCCATGAACGGGGTTCGAACTCACAACTTTAGTGGCAATATGCACTGATTGCACAGGTAGTTGTAAATCCAATAACCATACGATCATGACCACGACGGCCTCCTTTTTTAATTTGACAATAACAGTTTTCTCAGCAAGATGGCGATACTCTAGAAAGAAAATTAATTATGCAGATGGTTACAAATTATATATTTGTATGAAAAAACCATACAAACGTCATTGTTATTATTAACCTTAGTCACGATGAGCAAACATCATACATGTACAGGGGCCCGGGTGGCTCAATGAGTTAGGCTGCTGGATCTAACAACTCATACAAGCCTATCACCAATACGGCGTGGGTTCGCGCCCGGCTTTGTAAATTACAAAAAGGGTGGACTCGACTCGCAGCCGCAAGTGATAAAGTTTACCAGTTGCTTGCCCATGGTCGGTGGTTCTTTCCGGGTACTCCGGCTTCCTCCGCCACTAAAACTGGTCGCCACGATATAGCTGAAATATTGTTGAAAGTGGTGTTAAACACCAAAAATCAATCAATCAATCATGCATGTACATAAGGGGTCGTCGTGATCGTATGGTAGTTGGATTTACAACTATTCTTATGCAATCAATGCCTATCACCACTAATGTTATGAGTTCGAATCCCACCCATGGCGAGGTGTACTCGATACAACTTCATGTGATAAAGTTTGTCAGTGACTTGCTGCAGGTCGGAGGTTTTCTCCGGTTTCTTCCACCAATAAAACAGACCGCCACTATATAATAGCTGAACTATTGTTGAAAGTGATGTTAAACACCATTACCCCAACCCTGACATGTACAAAAGCCACGTTAAACATTAACTGTACACACTTAGAGAGAATTAAAACCTTTACAATATTAATTGGCTTCTTATAAATATTTTTCATTGAGGAAAACCAGATTAAATCCACCAAATTTGACTGAATATATTTTCTTTTAAAATGATCATTCTATATTAAATACAGTGACTTTTTGCCACACACACGCTCCTCAGTACTTTAATATCATCAATTATATTAATTGTTATCATTTGATCAAAACTTGGTATGAAAAGTATGAAAACCCCGAAATACAAGATAGAGTTGATTTATGTCAACCTTTTTCCGTATGCTTCCTTTCATCCATACTTTGCCTTTGTCATTAAAGAATTATCGGTATTGTTGTTAACAAGTTATAATTTGATCATTTAATACATTCAACTTAATCTTAACCTCAAATTATTGATGAGCAGAACGGCTACTTGATGTCGCCAGATAAGCCAATCAAATTACACCCTTAACTGAACGGATAAATCTATCAGATGTGACAACTAATCATTATTTAGCTTAATATTTTTGAAATAGATGTGTTCAATCAGTGACACAGAGCCATATGGATGTACAGTAACAGTACGTCTTTTGTAAATTTCTGCAACTTATAACCTAAAACACATTTGTATTGTATTGATATTGATGAGATGATGGTTGCTGATCATCATAAAGACAAATTTAAAATATATGGAAAGAAATTTGGTATAAATTACATTAGGATATATTATATTATAAAACGGAAGTCTGGCAAGTAAACGTGAAAACCAACCTCAAGAGAGGAGAGAAAAAATTAAAACATCCCCACCACATTACTGTGCTACGTCTTATTTAGAGATGGAAACATTTCAGATAGCATTGAATATCATCATTGTGGGGTCCTTGTGGCTGCGATCATTCGAATAATTTTACAACTATCTTATATGCAACCACTGCCCACTACCATTTTCAGTTATATAATTAAATTAGTTCGATGCCAGTTTTTTTTTGTAGTGCCATCTCATTGAAACAAGTCAATAAATAGACATGAACCCAACTCGGATACATTGTCCTGGCTCTCATATCTTTGAGTTAGGTTAGGGTTATGGTGTTTAACGCCACTTTCAACGATATTTCAGTTATATCATGGCGGTCAGTTTTATTGATGGAGGAAACCAGAGTACCCGGAGAAAATCACCGACCTGTCACCAGTCACTGATAAATTTTATCACACATAATGTTGTATCGAGAACACCTCGCCTGAACGGGATTCGAACTCAAACTGATTGCATATGCCGTTTTAATTACAACTACCATACAATATCGACCACCCCTCCGATGTCTTTGGCAAATAGTGGCAATCTAAGATGCAGGCAATATGAAAGGGAGTGAACTTTTCCTGTAGAATATCCACTAATAAAGACCAAGTGAAAATTACCAGATCATAATGTCCTTAGTCAATAAGAGTTTTTTTGGGGCAGGATAAAAATATAAGTTGACACACAGGGATATTCAATGACCATTGTAACATGCTTAGATAAAATTGGTTGATTGATTAGTTCGTGTTTAACACCAACTGAAGCATTTTTTCAGCTATTGGGAAATTTCTAGTGTGAATAAGGGTAGTTCATGCTGAAAGTGACAGATGCCTAGTGATAACATTTGGGAGGTGAAAATTTGAACAGGAAACGACCAAACTGCCTGGTATAATCAGAATAAACTGGACCAAAATTTTCTTTAAATTGAAAGTTTATTTTAGTTAAAAATGACAGACAGTTGTTTGTTTACCAAAGACACTTCTAATATCATAAAGTGCACTGAATCAAATTAACCATTAAAAATCAGGTGGAAAAATTAAAAGTGTAAACTGTATGCACCTTTTCAAAATGTGCAGTCAGTTCTATCGAGGTATATGGGTACAATATAGCGTGGGGGACAACATTACACTGAAGATGATATCAGTCAAATAACAGAACACTCTTAAGGTGTAATCATTGATAGATTTTTAACCTGATAAAAATAAAAGGTAGAAAATAAGAGAATATCAGATGTCAAAGAGACTTGATTGTTAAATACCTGTAATCAAGGTGTTCAGAACAAATAGGGTAGAATTGCAAGTATTGAAATTTGGACAGAAATTGATTAAGATAATTTTTAGAAATAAATGTGCTTACAATAAAAAGTATGTAATGGATGGTTATGGTGTTTAACACCACTTTATTTCAGTTATTAATGGATAACCATGAAATGAAATATAAATGTATAAACAAAAATTTACTTTTTTGGAAAAATACTACAAATTGAAATTGTAACAAAGTCTACCAGTCTCGGTTTGAATAAAACATCTTTGATTTATAATTTTCAAAGTTTTGGAAAATATATTTTTTGAATCTAAAATTCTTTAAAATTGACTTTAGGCAGTTTATAGACTCCTTGGTTTACATACTATTTGAGAACCAGATTGGAGGTAACGAAATGGAAGAAATTTGACCTAGGACACAGATGTCCCAGCTTTAAGCCAAAGAAAACAGACAATAACACCAGAATGGAAAAAGAAATAAAGTCTAAAATCAAACCTGTAATTGTTTATCTTAAAAATAGAAAAGCTACTTGGTATTCCTTTTATAGTTCCTGACCTTATGTATAAATTTAAAAGTTTGCCAAGGGGATATAAAAGGTATTAAATGGAAACCAAAGCTGTACAGACATACCAGATGTGGTTAAAACTCAAATGACCCTAATGCCTGTGTTGCTGGCTTAAAAACAGATTAAAATGAAGGGAAAAAAATGCAAAAGGACTATAAATATGTTCAGAAAAAAAGCTAAGGACCACATGTTTACAGGGATATTAAAAAGTTCTAGTTTAAATTTGAAAGTTGTTTTTGTAATATTATGATTCTCTATAAATCCATAATCAGTGTTATCAAATGACCACAGATATGTTCCACTTGTCATAAACACTTCTCGGTCCTTGCGTCATTCATGACTTATCACTGGGTTTCTGACTAGAGTAACACGATGGGTGCTACTAGTGGAGCAGGAACTGATTACCCTTCTGGGGCACCTGAGTTCACCTCAGTTTTTAATGGGGTTCCTGTGTAGTGTTTTGTAGATTGTTGTTTATCCTTTTTCTTTTGGCCATTGTGTTGTCTGTCCTTCCTTGATTTACAGATTCTGCTTGCCTCTTTGATATCTTCAAACTCTTCTTATCAAGTTTACCCTTCTTGTATTTTCATTGAGGACTTAAAATCGAATCTAAACTATATTGATGCTGATTTTCTGAAATTTTAAAAGTTATCTACAGACAGTGACTTTTGCTACACAGATGTAGAGAAATCTCTTCTTTGTAAATTTGTATAAAGATACCACTTTGTTGAACAGAAATATCTCAACATGCCAATGAGAAGGCATTCTGATAGAAGTAGAGGTCATCAGCCATCATGTTGAACAGAGAGTTTCGTGTCATATCAGAACAGACTTTAACTGCTAGAAACTGACTTCATGCATTTGGCTTGCATGCAAGAAAACCAGTCATACACACCACCACAATTGTCATCTTCAGTTTGCCCAAGTCAATTGACCAAGAGGTTTCAGAGAAGAAGATTTTGAAAAAGATTATGAGGACAGATGCCACATGATGACAAAAGCTCATATGATGCTATTTATATTTTGAAGAAAACGAGCACTTATTTTTTAAGAAAACATTTACTTAATATGTATTACATAAAATAATATATAGTATTGCTAAATAAATAAACAATTTTACAATTTTTAAAATAGCAATTATAATCAAGGGAGATAATTGCATATTCTCTTAAGTAGCAATTATGATCAAGGGAGGTAATTGCCAACATCTTTTTTAAAGTAACAATTACAACTAAGTAGGTAATATCCTTGATGTACTTTAAATAGCCTGATTTCTTACAAACTGATTGATCTTAAGACAGACACTAAGGAATGACTTTACATGAAACCATCAACTATATTTTATTCAACTTATTGTAATAGAAATCAACAGCTCAAACTTCAGATTATTCAAGTAGAACATGTAGCCATTTTTGGGCATTTAATGATATAATTAAAATTAGAAGTTTGTTGTATCTTTCTTCTATTTTTTTTATTTGATAATACACTAATATCTAAAAACATCCTGTTTTGTGTCATGTCAGATAACCATTCATTAATACATCTTTGACCATCCAATCATATGTAATACAGTTGAATAAACTGACCAATAGGACAACAGCTCTTGGATTGTACTCGGTTTTAAAAAGAAAGGCAATATCTTCCTTGCTAAAATATTTAGCTAATACAAAACTCAAACAGCAGATAAATAATTAAATAATGAAGATTTTGAACACATAAGAATTAATGTTTACGTATGCTCTGTTTTCACATTTTATTTGCAGTAACAATACTCTTAAATTAATATTTCATAATCATGCTCGTGTCATTCCAATTCTCAATTCCAACAGAAATGGTTGTCTACAGCAGGACTGTAATTTGAGCAAAACCATCCTGTTAATTCTATTCCATTTTGGACATGCGAAATGAAAATGATTAATGCTGCCTTCATCAATCCTGCAAAAATTGGATATAATCTTCGTAACTTCAAGAATGAAACATTTTTTATCAAGAGGTCTGTGCCCCTACTGAAGGAGTTAATATATCTGTAGTAATAGAATTTGATTCTTTATTCTGATTGGCTGATATAGCAGCAAACAACATGTCCATGGTTCCCATGGCTTCCATCAATTGTTTCAAATAATCTACTTCCTGTTTGACAGTTGTTCTTAATCTCTGTAACAGAGAATCCACTTCGGCACACTGTCCAATATGAGAACTGTACATATCTGTAATTACATTGTTTGAAATATGAAAACATATATAATAAAATATAGCTGTTAAATCTAAAATTCAACCCTCTTGAGGTCTGTGAGAGAAAATTAAGACATCTGGGTTTCTTTGCTATTTCTATATACATACAAAATGTATATCATATATATTTTTATTCATAATTTGGAGATTTTTTTCTTTGAATTCACTGAATGATATCACTAAAATCAATAGATTGACTCAGATACTGAAAAATATCCTGCAGCAAAGGGGGGGGGGGGGTTAACATTATGGTGTTGAACACCACTTTCAACCATATTTCAGTTATATCGTGGCGGTCAATTTTATTGGTGGAGAAAACAGGAGTACCCAGAGAATACCACCAACCTGCCGCAAGTCACTGACAAAACTTTATCACATAATGTTGCATCAAGTAAACCTCGCCATGAGCAGGATTCGAACTCACAACAGTTGTAAATCCAAATACCATACGATCACGACCACGCCAGCCCCAAATTTTACATCTCTTCTCTAATATACTATACCATTTCAATGTATAACTTGGATGTATATAAAAACTTACCTAAAAGTAGACTGGCTATGTCTGTTAAAGTTGCTGTAAATCTTGGATTACTTATATTCCTGATAAAATAAATAGGTTACATCCATTATAGGAATTTGTACGTGTTTATCAATGTCTAAACTCAGTCGAGTTACTCACAAATTAAAAATAGTCTGAAGGGTATTATGTTACATTTCTTCATAAAAGGTCAAGCTTACACATCAATAAAATCACACAAAATCATATTGAATTCTTATAATTCTATTTAAGAGTAACAATAAAACTCTTTCCTAAAACATCAAACGATCACTGTATGGCAACATTCAAGAGTCAGCCATTTTGATTCATCAAACGATCACTGTA
>MJUT01000725.1:911188-921661 GCA_002080005.1 Gigantidas platifrons
TCTGCTATATCATTGTTAAGTGAGCATTCTGTCTGTTATATCATTGTTAAGTGAGCATTCTGTCTGTTATATCATTGTTAAGTGAGCATTCTGTATGCAGAGTGAAGCACGATACTACCGTAGCATGTTGAACAAGTTTGTATTAAAAGTATGGACACAACATTTTGATTGCTGGACAATAATGTGTTGGGTACAGTAATATGTTGGATATTTGTCTAGTTGTACTATTTCAAGTGTTAATTACGTGTTCCAAATATGTGAAATTTCGGAATTTGGATCCTGTTTGGACACCTTTTCGAATATTTTTTTAATGGTCCATCAATAACCCATAAAGATGATCATTATGTAAAAAATAGATGCATAAATTTGGTTGGATTTATCTCTGAAAACATAAGTGATAAAGAAAATCCATTGACATACTAACAAAATCCCTTGCTACATTCAATTCAAAGAAAAAAACATCATCAAAATTGGATGAAAAATAAAAATACTATCAACCTTCCAAGTATATAAAATTTTAGACCCTTTTTTGAAAAAAATACCAAATATTTTTCTGGACCATTGATAACCCATTAAGATGATAATTTTGCAAAAAACTGCATTAAAAATAGATGAAAAATAAAAAAGTAAAAAATTTGAAATTTACCCCTTTTATGTTAAAAACGGTAATAGTTACATAATAACATTATGCACTTTTGTGAAAGGAATTTTCCTAAGGAATTCACTAAATTTTTGCGGTCCCACAAAAAAATAGGGTAAATAGGTAGGCAAAACTATTAATTAAATTTTTTGTTTACCTAGGTTATACAGGACAAGGATCTGACTTTGATAGTGCTGGTACAAAACTGACAATAACAACTTCAGGGTAGTCAGTAAAAAGTATGGGCAGCAGGGTTAACAGAAATACAGATATTTTTGGATTTTTTTATGCCTTTCTGACTGATACTTACTGCTTCATCTAAGGCTTTACTATAATTAAACTTTTTAAAGAATTTATCATATTTCTGTAATTTTTCTTTTCTTTTGTGTTCAAATATCTCATCTCCCTGCAAATACATGTATATAAGTCAATCATAATACAAAGAAAAATAAATGCTTATATTTATCATAGTACATTTGTAGAAAGAAAAGAAGCCATAGGCTATTAAAAGATTGAATCTCTCATATATTAATTTAAACTACAAGTTACCTTATTTTACCATACTGGTGACCTGATAACTACAGCATCCTTCATCAAAAGTACAAAATTCCATGTTATACATAGTGGGAATGATTTTTAGAATGTGAACACCCTTCCAGCTAAAATATTGTTCTACCCTTACAGGTCAAAAGATGATTTCCAAATGGAAAAGACCAAATATTATTACTTTAATTTGCATTTAATCAAAATTAATTTGCATTTAACCAATGTCAATTTGTATTTAACCAATTTCAATTTGCATTTAACCAAAATTAATTTGCATTTAACCAATATTAATTTGCATTTTACCAAAAAGAAGCATCTATTTATAGAAACGTAATTTGAATGAACATAATAACTACATTTTGACCTTTGAACTATATCAAGATTGTTGCACTATGAACCAACCTGTGCTGGTGTATAGTTTTGTCCTTTAAGATGAAACCTATATGTGGCTGGTCTCTTTTTCTTGCGAACTTCTTGGTCTTCAGATTTTCTTCTCTGCATCGATAGCAGGCCTTCTGCTGTACCCACGACTAACAAACTATTGTCTGCCTGTTAAATCAATCAAATGGTTATGTAATGTATCATTGTCTCATTTTATTGAAATGTTCATTTTTTTCTACACTAATCTGCTACCTGCTAAAACCTACACATCAAACTGACTTTTAGTGAATTTACTAAAGTTTAGAGATTATGAATTTATTTACCGGGTAGTCTAGAAATCATGAATTTGCTTAGTCCAGAGATTAGAATTTACTTAGTCTAGAGATCATGAATTTACTTAGTCTAGAGATTATGAATTTGCTTAGTCTAGAGATTATGAATTTACTTAGTCTAGAGATTATGAATTTACTTTGTCTAGAGATAATGAATTTACTTCGTCTAGAGATCATGAATATACTTAGTCTAGAGATTATGAATTTATTTAGTCTAGAGATCATGAATTTACTTAAGTCTAGAGATTATTAATTTACTTAGTCTAAAGGTAATACATTTACTTATTCTAGAGATCATGAATTTACTTAGTTTAGAGATTATGAATTTACTTAGTCTAGAGATTATGAATTTACTTAGTCTGGAGATTATGAATTTACTTAGTCTAGAGATTATGAATTAACCTAGTGTAGAGATTATGAATTTACTAAATCTAGAGATCATGAATTTACATAGTCTAGAGATTATGAATTTACTTAGTCTAGAGATTATGAATTTACTTAAGTCTAGAGATTATGAATTTACTAAATCTAGAGATTTTGAATTTACTTTGTCTAGAGATTATGAATTTACTTAGTCTATAGATTATGAATTTACTTAGTCTAGAGATAATGAATTTATTTAGTCTAGAGATTATGAATTAAGTTTGTCTAGAGATTATGAATTTAATTAGTCTAGAGATTATGAATTTACTTAGTCTAGAGATTATGAATTTACTTAGTATAGAGATCATGAATTTACTAAATCTAGAGATCATGAATTTACTTAGTCTAGAGATCATGAATTTACTTAGTCTAGAGATTATGAATTTACTTAAGTCTAGAGATTATGAATTTACTAAATCTAGAGATTATGAATTTACTTTGTCTAGAGATTACAAATTTACTTTGTCTAGAGATTATGAATTTACTTAGTCTAGAGATTATGAATTTACTTAGTCTAGAGATTATGAATTTATTTAATCTAAATATCATGAATTTGTTTAGTCTAGAGATCATGAATTTAATTAGTCTAGAGATTATGAATTTACTTAGTCTAGAGAACATGAATTTACTTAATCTAGAGATCATGAATTTACTTAGTCTAGAGAACATGAATTTACTTAATCTAGAGATCATGAATTTAATTAGTCTAGAGATTATGAATTTACTTAATCTAGAGAACATGAATTTACTTAATCTAGAGATCATGAATTTACTTAGTCTAGAGATTGTGTATTTACTTAGTCTAGAGATTAATGGTTACGTAACATTGTGTACTATAATGATAGTAGTCAAACCTGCTCAAGTGGTCACCTCTGTACAGTAGTCATCTGTATTAAAAAGTCATCTTTTCTTAGTCCTTTCATTGAAAATTTCATATGAATTTAACCTCTTTTAAGAGGTCACCTGTCTTAAAAGACCACTTTTTTCTTGTCTCAAAGGTGACCTTTTAATACAGGATTGACTGTATATTGTAAAGTGAATAGTCAATCTTAATATAAAAAAAAACAATTACAAATGTACTACAGTGAAACCATTCTAAACTGAACCCTGAGTAAACCGTAAACCTGTCTAAACTGAACCCTAAGTAAACCGTTAACCAGTCTAAACTGAACCCTGAGTAAACCGTAAACCTGTCTAAACTGAACCCTGAGTAAACCGTTAACCTGTCTAAACTGAACCCTGAGTAAACCGTATACCTACCTAAACCAGACACACTTTACAGTCTCACCTACTAAATGTCTATGTAATTTGAACCTGTGTAAACCAAACACCTGTCGAAACTGAACAAATTCTTCAGTCCCAAAGGGGTTCGGTTTAGACAGGTTTTACTGAATATACCAAACACAACAATTCAAAGCCATCAAAAATGTAGTTTCTGTTGACAAAAAGTAAAGAATGATAACATTTTATGGTACTTTTAAATGTTAAGTCTTACTAATCATGAAATGACCTCATTAATGAAAGACAATATTTTCCAAAGCCACTTAAAAATGCAATATAATAAATCTGATTATTATTATATATAGCTCTTTTTATTTATTAACAGGCCACTTTTCTTGCAGTAATACTTTTTACTGATAAAAAATGAGTGTTCCTTCCAAGACAACATTCACTTTAACTGTACAATCTGGCTTTCATCAAATCTTGAAAATTGACCCCTTTTAATTAAAAACAACTAACAGTCAGAAACAGTAAGAGTTATTTCAATCTGTACTGAAGTATCTCTTAATTTAAACTTCAAGCTATAGCAAAAGTTCTTGAAAAATGCCTACCCACTCGGGTTACTTATAGTATAACAAGTTACAAGTCAGACCAATCAATATGACCCCATTATAGGAGGCTTATCTTCACTAACCAAGGGTTAAGATCCGACTCTCCTTCTATTCATCTATGACAGCAATAGCTTGAATTTTGTTATTTCTGCACACTGCCAATTATCTGCTGGATTTTGTCAGTTTTGTCCGTTATAATAATATTATTTTCAGCCAATCAACATGTCCATTATAATAATATAATTTCCAGCCAATCAGTACAAGGAAATCATTTCACCTCACAACAAAATATCTACACAGTTGACTGAAAACACTAAATGTGTCCCCAAAAATTGTTCTGCGCTTTTTAGGTATTTCCTCATGGCAAAGCCTACACATGTCCCTTCTACGTTTACGTATTTCCTACAATACACATGTTTTTGTAACATGTATTCTGATTGGTTACAGCTATATAGCTGGCTGCATCCAGTTATAACCATCATCATCATGTGACCATGATAATCCGGCTAAGACTGCCAAGTGTGCAGAGGAGGGGAGATGGATTATAACGTAACTTCATGGCTAGTGACGATGTTGTAGGCTGCAATATGACAAGAATTTGGCCAAAAGGAAATGAAAAGTAAAATTCTCAAAAAATGCAGAGCATTGTAATAACTATGTAACTTGAATAACTTGTTTCTTCGAATAACTCAAAATAAAAAGTGAGCTGTTTATATATAACAGTTATACTTAAATTTACTCACAACAACTTTATTCTTCAATACATGTATTCTCCTACTGTCATCAGTTGTGTATAATACTCATATTCATCAGAAAATAATTTAACAAACCTCTGTGAATAATACACACAAGGGTTAGGGTTATGGTGTTTAATGCCACTCTCAACAATACCGGTATTTCCGTTATATCATGGCCGTCAGTTTTATTGGTGGAGCGAACCAGAGCACCCTGACCTGAGTGGGATTTATTACACACAATAAAATAAGAAAAATTATAAACTTTAAATATGATCTGTTGAGATGATGGATACGCACTGTACATCAATGCACACAATACAAAATCAACTACGGTAATGCAACATAAACTTAATCCATTTGTCTTAGACAAAACAGATACTTACTGGAACCCCAACGCTGAGTACAGATCCTGGAACATCTAATGTATGGACAACTTGATAGGAGCTGACATCATATATCTTTATGTGTCTAAAAAAAATGACAAAATTTGAATCGCTAAAGCTTAACAAAAGATTGAGAAATAAGAATAGATGGATAAAAGATGATACAAATATTGTCAAATGGCTATAGAACAATGAGGTCAAAATTTGTTTTCGACATTTTTTTTTTTATAGTTTTTTTAACAAAGGACTGACTACAAAGTAAGTGAGTATAAATTAATTACTGGCTAAAATCATATATATTTTTTTTTAATTAATAAATTTATTCCAGTCTGCAGAAATGTGAATGAGAGCAAAACTAGCACTGTCTGCACTTAATAATTAATTAGACGAATTTTGCTAATTAAATGATTAATTACTGTATAAAAAGATTCCTCCCTTCATTCATTGCTTCATAACAGTATTTAATGATAATCTACAATCTATATGTATCTACAAGAATGTCGTATCAAAATGACTCGTAATCTGTCTCACTTCTCTTCTTGTCTCCCGTTACGATTCTTTTCATTCCGTTCAATTCTCATAATCCATGTCCTATCTCTAATTAACTCATATTTTTTCACAATACATCAGTTTTCATTCTATTTTATTATGAATTACATAAAGCATGAGCATTCCGTAGCTGACATGTGCACGCTCGTTGACTCCACGTGTGACGTAACCTGCACTGCATTACGATCTTCCTTAAGATCTGTTTTAATTCGGGAGTATTATGACATTTATTAGCTACAAAACATTTCTAATGCCGATTTCATTAAATAATTAGAAACAGAATAACATTTTTACATGCAAACAAAAACATCACCGATAGAATGCTGAGACCACCTTCCTCGCAGAATTAATTTCTACGGAGGGTACAAGATTCAATGAGGGGATGAAGCATTAAACAATTGTCCATAAAAATAAATAAAAGTTATGACATGCACAGAATGTTTTTAATCATGGTAGTCCTTAACAAATCAGCACGTTACATAAGTGCCCGAATTGATTTTACTTGTTCAATAAATTCTTCTTCGTTAAAAAAATTAATTACCGCTGGCATAAATCATATTATTAATGAGTAAAAAAATTACGTGGCAATTTATAACGTAATTTCAAGATTTTTTTTGTGGATTCATAATTTATTTTCTCAAAATATATCAAGACGAAATATTTACAAAATGAATAGAGATGAACTGTAACACAAATATTAAAGTAATAAACTATTTTTAAATAAGTAACTAATACATTACCAACATAATTAAACTAGAGGCTGACCTGGTTATTCTGACAGGCACAGTTTGAATTCAATCAAATTTAGATTTTGAGAAAAAAACATTTTATTCATTTTCACATGTAGTGTCCTATGCTAAATTTTAACCCATTCAAATCAGATTTAAATAAGAATTAAAAATATTGGGTATTGGTCCCTTTTGGCCCTATCATATTTCAGAAAATAAAACAGTCACTACCTATGATAGTCATATCTACCTACCTATCTATTGATCCTGAGATCAGCTTCTACCTACCTATCTATTGATCCTGAGATCAGTCTCTACCTACCTGTCTATTGATCCTGAGATCAGTCTCTACCTACCTATCTATAGACCCTGAGATCAGTCTCTACCTACCTATCTATAGACCCTGAGATCAGTCTCTACCTACCTGTCTATTGATCATGAGATCAGTCTCTACCTACCTATCTATAGATCCTGAGATCAGTCTCTACCTATCTATCTATAGATACTGAGATCAGTCTATACCTACCTATCTATAGACCCTGAGATCAGTCTCTACCTACCTATCTATAGACCCTGAGATCAGTCTCTACCTATCTATCTATAGATCCTGAGATCAGTCTCTACCTATCTATCTATAGATCCTGAGATCAGTCTCTACCTACCTATCTATAGACCCTGAGATCAGTCTCTATCTACCTATCTATAGACCCTGAGATCAGTCTCTACCTACCTATCTATAGACCCTGAGATCAGTCTCTACCTACCTATCTTAACAGGGTTAGAAATTAACTTTTGTAGTTACTAGCCCAAAGGGCTAGTAGAAGATATCAATCACTAGTCCTTAGAAATCCCAACTAGTCCTGTAGATGCGGCGAGCACCTTTCAGGATGCGAGTTGGCTAAGGGGTCTGGGGGTATGCCCCCCCCCCAGATAAATGTTGAAAATCTAGATGCAAAAGCCTGCAATCTGAGAGTTTTTTGGAGTGAAAATGTCTTTCTCAAAAAGACAGTTTTGAGGGTGTTTTTTTCCTTCAAATATGAAAATAATGAAATTTGATATGATTTCCAATGAGATAGCTACCAAAGAACACAGGACAATGATTTCACAGTTTAGCCCTTCAATGATTAGCAAAACCCATAATACCATGAAGCAAACAAAATACTGTAAATGTCATACTCTTTCATAGCACTTAAATTGTAGTTTTTATTTTAAGTCAAAAATTTGTTATTTAAACAGATCAATAAATACATTTATCAATACATCAATTTTACATAGTTTTAATTGTTACCTACATGAAAATCTGCATTTTATAATCATTTTCAGTACTTTATTACAACAATAAAATATTTAAAACGATATATTTTAGCAAATATTACCATTGTTCTTCTTTTCCCAACCGCCGCGATTTGCAGATCGACATGAAGAGAAGAAACCATAATCACAGGAATCGAAAATTTTATGAATATGATGAGAAATACGTCATATGGGTAGTGAAGTTTCACGAACGTAGTGAGTGAAACGAACAGGAATGCAATGCCGTTTTGGAGAAATCGGCTCTGGCTCTTTAAACCTCCGAAAAATTAATAAAAATTGTCAACACTCTAGCCAAATAACATTTTCCTGCAATTATATGTCATTGTTCACTTCTCTAATCCTGTCATTACCCAATTTTATCGTCTCAGTTGACAGTTCCACTTTACCGAGAAACCATTGTGTGACGTCACATTCTCTCCCTTTATTGTTACAAAAATTTACCATTGAAAATAGTTAACGGTAATTATAGGAGTCGTTGACCCCCTCAGTTGATGAAAATAAATAAATACGCCACAAAACTGGAACATTTAAATTTTTTGATGTCTTAAACAGTATATACTTTTTGGTTTTATCGAGTTTGTTCCATAGTCAATGTGACGTCACACAATGGCTTCTCGGTAAAGTGGAACTGTCAACTGAGACGATAAAATTGGGTAATGACAGGATTAGAGAAGTGAACAATGACATATAATTGCAGGAAAATGTTATTTGGTTAGAGTGTTGACAATTTTTATTAATTTTTCGCAGGTTTAAAGAGCCAGAGCCGATTTCTCCAAAACGGCGTTGCATTCCTGTTCGTTTCACTCACTATGTTCATGAAACTTCACTACCCATATGACGTATTTCTCATCATATTGATAAAATTTCCGATTCCTGTGCCATAATCTACGTTTTAAGACATTAAGTGTTATTTATTTGAAAATCTGGATTTAATAATAATTTTCCGTACTTTATTACAACATTTGTTTATTTAAAACGATATATTTTAGCAAATATTGTCATTATTCTTCTTTTCCCAATCGCGGCGATTTGCAGATGGACATGAAGAGAAGACGTCATAAATATTTTATAAATGAAATTATATTTTGTCAATGTCAAATTTGTGCTTGAATTTTGGAAAACAACTTAACTATTTCAAACGTTTGTGTGATCCGTCTTCCAAGCACTTTAAACAACGTAGTTTTATAAGTAATTTTCAAGCGCATGTTTGACACAGTTGTAAATGGCGTATCATAAAGGACAGAAACGAACAGGGACAATAACGGCTTTCCAACTCTTCGTGATACATACCGGTCTCTATTTTTTTTACTAGCCCAAGCGGACAAGTACCTAGGAGATATGTGTTGTCCGTGGGGAAAATTACTAGTCTCGGATTAGCGGACAATCGTTAACTTCGAACCCTGTATCTATAGACCCTGAAGTCAGTCTCTACCTACCTAGCTATAGACCCTGAGATCAGTCTCTACTTACCTATCTATAGATCCTGAGATCACCCTTTACCTACCTATCTATAGATCCTGAGATCAGTCTCTACCTACCTATCTATGGATTCTGAGATCTGTCTCTACCTATCTATTTATGGATCCTGAGATCACCCTCTACCTACCTATCTATAGATCCTGAGATCACCCTTTACCTACCTATCTATAGATTCTGATTTCAATCTCTACCTACCTATCAATGGATCCTGAGATCAGTCTCTACCTACCTATTTATCGATCCTGAGATCAGTCTCTACCTACCTATCTATAAACCCTGAGATCACCCTCTACCTACCTATCTATAGATCCTGATATAACCCTCTACCTACCTATCTATAGATCCTGATATCAGTCTCTACCTACCTATTTATGGATCCTGAGATCAGTATCTACCTACCTATCTATAGACCCTGAGATTAGTCTCTACCTATCTATCTATAGATCCTGAGATCAGTCTCTACCTATCTATCTATAGATACTGAGATCAGCCTCTACCTACCTATCTATAGATCCTGAGATCAGTCTCTACCTACCTATCTATGGACCCTGAGATCAGCCTCTGATAGTTTTTACAAAATGACAGTGTTGTAATAGTCTTGTGATGATGACATAGAGTGGTCAGCAGTCTACCTCCAGCCAAAGCATCCCACACTTTTATTACATTTCCACCTGAAATTACACCAAACAAGCATAAAGTAGACATGATGCACGCTACCATGAAATTCTAGTCCACAAAAAAAATATATAAATAAACATTAGTATACAAAAGTTCTCCTCTTATGTATAATGAAATTCTAGTCCACAAAATATTCCTTGGTAAAAAATAGCATAAAGTTGTCCCTCCTCTTATAAGACCCCTCCAACAAAAGGTCAATACTCTTATCAGGCAAGATTTCAGATGTACTGAGATATTAAAATATTACTAAGCTGTCCCCTCAAGAAATGCCACTCCTCTTAAAAGGGCAGCCCCTATCAGGTTAGACTTCAGATGTACTAAGAGAGTAAAATACTACTAAGCTTCCCCCTTCAAGAGAGGCCACACTCTTATATAAGACATCTTTGTAAAATACTACTAAGCTTCCCCCTTCAAGAGAGGCCACACTCTTATATAAGACATCTTTGTAAAA
>MJUT01000725.1:922385-951951 GCA_002080005.1 Gigantidas platifrons
CCTTCAAGAGAGGCCACACTCTTATATAAGTTATCTTTGTAAAATACTACTAAGCTTCCCCCTTCAAGAGAGGCCACACTCTTATATAAGACATCTTTTTCTTTGCAGAAAGGTGTGGCCATAGAAGAGTGGGATATCTATATTCAAAACTAGACATGATTCATAATGCAATTCTAGTTGACAAAAAAAAATCCCTGGTAAAAATGCTATAGCTTCCTGCTATAATGTCCTTTATATGAAAGAAATCTTACAAAAGGTTTCCCTAGCTTGATAATTATTAAATTTGAAGAATTAAATTCTAGTTTAAAATTTTTTTAATTTTCATACAAAAGGAAACAAATACAATTTCTATTTCTATACACCTACTTATATAAAGCAGATATCAATACATGTACTACAAAAGGAAGGGAGACAACTCTACTCTAAACAACACAACAAAACACAGCTCTGTTTGGTTTGGCTTAATAAGGTATTGCATAATCTAGTCGTGTAAATTATTTATTTTGGAAATACAATGAATTACATTCTGCAGAATCTTAATCATATCAATATAAATGTAGATATCTTATTTAGTGTGTATGACAGTTTCTGGAATAATCTGCCATCAGGTATGCTCAGTCACAGTTTCTGGAATAATCTTCCATCAGCTATGCTCAGTCACAGTTTCTGGAATAATCTGCCATCAGGTACGCTCAGTCACAGTTTCTGGAATAATCTGCCATCAGATATGCTCAGTCACAGTTTCTGGAATAATCTGCCATCAGGTACGCTCAGTCACAGTTTCTGGAATAATCTGCCATCAGGTATGCTCAGTCACAGTTTCTGGAATAATCTGCCATCAGAAACGCTCAGTCACAGTTTCTGGAATAATCTGCCATCAGGTATGCTCAGTCACAGTTTCTGGAATAATCTTCCAACAGCTATGCTCAGTCACAGTTTCTGGAATTATCTTTCATCAGGTATGCTCAGTCAGTTTCTGGAATAATCTGCCATCAGGTATGCTCAGTCACAGTTTCTGGAATAATCTGCCATCAGGTACGATCAGTCACAGTTTCTGGAATAATCTTCATCAGGTATGCTCAGTCACAGTTTCTGGAATAATCTTCTATCAGGTATGCTCAGTCACAGTTTCTGGAATAATCTTCCATCAGGTATGCTCAGTCACAGTTTCTGGAATAATCTTCCATCAGGTATGCTCAGTCACAGTTTCTGGAATAATCTTCCATCAGGTATGCTCAGTCACAGTTTCTGGAATAATCTTCCATCAGGTATGCTCAGTCACAGTTTCTGGAATAATCTGCCATCAGGTACGCTCAGTCACAGTTTCTGGAATAATCTTCTATCAGGTATGCTCAGTCACAGTTTCTGGAATAATCTTCCATCAGCTATGCTCAGTCACAGTTTCTGGAATAATCTTCCATCAGGTATGCTCAGTCACAATTTCTTGAATAATCTTCCATCAGGTATGCTCAGTCACAATTTCTTGAATAATCTTCCATCAGGTACGCTCAGTCACAGTTTCTGGAATAATCTTCTATCAGGTACGCTCAGTCACAGTTTCTGGAATAATCTTCCATCAGGTACACTCAGTCACAGTTTCTGGAATAATCTTCCATCAGGTATGCTCAGTCACAGTTTCTGGAATAATCTGCCATCAGGTACGCTCATAGTCAAAAGATTGGAAAGCTACTGATGTCTTCTCCCACTAAATTACCTGATTTATATATCTCTGATAAGTAATTTAAGTACATGCATAAAACAGGAAATGTAAAGTAGAGACAATCAGACAACAGATAATAATTGCTTGTAACTGATTAAGAGCTCTAGATCTACAAAGAGATGGACATGTAGAAATGTAGAGCAATAGGCCACAAGGTGAACGAAAAAATATTCGTTAAGCAGCAAGAGTGTTCCCATATTTATATCACAAGTGACTTCTATTATATAAAAATAAAAACATTTTTTTTTATTATATAAGTGATCATTGTATAAAATACCAGAAGGTCTCACTTTATACAGCTTCAACAATGTCAGTGTGCAAGGGACGACACACTCCTGGCACAATTACAACATCTCTTCTTAATGTTGAGAGAAATGCTTCACCAAAGATCAGTCTCAGAACAGAAAATGCATAATTTCCAGCAAATTCCAATGCAAATGATCGCTTTAATCAAAAACATCATTTTTCATTAAACTGTATAATGCCAAAATCATATGTTGTTGTGATATAGTCTTACACTAGGATCGTTAAACCTAAGTGTACACGAGAGGATACTACTCATACCGATTCAAGTGTTTTCAAATGTGATCTTCTGCATACCTATTAAACTACACGTAAATACCATTGTCCTTATTGCATTTTTACGATGGGAGCATTTAATGTTCCGCTATTATTGTTTTTATATGAAGAAATTTCGTAATTTATTTGACGATTATGTTCTACTTTTTTCCGCCAATATTGAAAACATATCTTTGATTGTTTCTGCTTTGATCGTCTGTGATGAGTGAACATTTGCTTTATAGCAAGAGCAGTAACAAATGCCTGTGTGAACACTTCTGTTAAGAGTCTACAGGTAAAATAAGATAACTTCTTCAAAGACACAATACACAAGTTACGATTTTATATGTACAATAATTCTATGTAATATAAAGACGTAAAAATATTTTATTAGATTTTTACGACCGATCGTCTATTTTCAAGAAATTTTCTCACAGATTTTTTTTCCCACCATCAAATGAATATCAAACAATTTTAATGAATAACATCTTACTTATTATATAATATTCCACTTGTAGGAATTTCCTTTTTAATATGAGGAGTGGTAGCTCAAAGACCAAGAGGTCCTCATCCTCATATTATCTTGTCCTTACAACACTAAGATAAGTTAGGAGTTCTAGTTTGATCCAAGTCAAATGGGTTAAACTCAAACAAGGTGCACTAAATGATCACGACCACGATGGCCCCTCATGTGTCGTCCCTACAGGGCAAGTTGTGTGTAGTTCATTTGACCTCTTAAGCAATGGACTCCCTATTTGAGGGGTTGTATGAGCAGTAGTGAAACCCAAGCAAAAAAAAAATATATTCAATTTATTGCAGGCTTCCTATTACTCAATCACATCAAAGCCTCATTACATTCCGACAGAATGAGCAAAAATGATGCATAGGAGTGACTGGGAATAGATTAATATACCCTGCTATTTTATAAATGTGTATAATTAATAAGACTAATTAATCACTCCCTTACACCTGTAAACAATGTGACAGTGAGGTTTACTTATAGTTTATTCAATATTGTAACTATTAAGTGCATCTTAATGCAATCTTTGAAAGTATTGCATTATACGGTAGTTGATTTATGTTTATGGTGTTCAACAACACTTTCAACAATATTTCAGTTATAATGTGGCAGTCAATTTTATTGGTGGAGGAAACCAGAGTACCCAGAGAAAACCACAGACCTGTCACAAGTCACTGACAAACTTTATTACATAAGGCTATCCAAAGATATTTTTTGGTTTGCTGTTTTACCTGACCACACCCCTCCTCCCCACCACCTCAAATCAATGCTACCCCTACCCAGAAAATGCTATCAGGAAATTCAATGAAATGTTAAAACGACAATAGAATGGACGACAATGGGTGAAATGTGATAGCAATATCTTACATTGGCACTTCTAGCCAGATCTAAAAAAAAAAAAAAAACACAGATGAAAGAACTATAATTAAAGGTATAATGACTTACAATGAATTCAAAGAAATTAAATATTAACAAGTAATTACTAAACTTGTTAATTATGTTACATTTTAAATACATTTTCATTCATAAACTGAATTAATTTGTAACACTGTGGTAATTTCGTTTAAATTTTTATTTTTCACCTTGAACATGTTAATTTCATGCTCCCAGATCTTAACTTCATTTGAAATGCACACTCCTTAGTCATTTATTTTTTAACCATTTTCCCTTCCAATTTGTCATTCATTCCTTGCATCACATTATTTATGTTAATAACCCGTAATATGAGATTATATTTTCTACTCATTGTGTTTTTGGTGTGAATAATAACTGAGTAACAGTAATATGTGAAATCTGATTTTTGAACTCATTGATCTTCAGATATTAATTGCCTACCTAGAAAATGTGGTTTTCAAAGTTAGAAATATATTTACACCACTATGGCACATGAAATATTACCTTGTTACAACATCACCGATCATATTTTTCCATCATAGTATTTGAGGAGGAAGTCATTGCCATGATCACATGGTAGTAGGCTTAATATATACCAATGTAATCAGTGTCTATCACCCCTAAAATTTGTGATTTAAATTTGAATAAATTAATTTTATGTGTTTAAGAGATTTTGATTGGATAAAAAATTGATGTTATTTTCCATAAACAAAATTTTTAACCGGAAGTCACATGTTGGGGTCTCAATTGGGAAATTTTTTGATTTTAATTCTTTTTAAGCAATTATTATCCGTCAAAATATTTTTAGGACAAGAAAAAAACTAATTAGAAATTAATTTATAAGGATTGATCACAATTTTTTGTTCGGTTCATTCGAAATAAACTCAAAAATGTGGTACACACCCTTGCGTAACCTGCTGTGTACCACATTTTTGAGTTTATTTCTTCATGAACCGAAAAAGAATTGAGATCAATCCTTAATGCAATTTTAAGTCTGTTACTTGCAGTAGGTTGGTAGTATTCTCCAGAACTCTGGTTTCCTCCATCAATCAAAGTGACAACCACTATACAACTGAAATTTTGTTAGTGTAAACATTATTTTATTGTTGAAATTTTGTTGAAAGTGCCATTCAACACCTATAAACAAAATCCTACTTTTCATGATTAATGGATTAGTGTTTAACGCTAACCTTAGCAGTATATCAGATGCATCGTGTGGCGTCCTACTTTTCATCAAGGGTTTAAACAATATAGAGTAAAACCTGTCTTATGTGACCTTCCAAATGTTGATTGAAAAAGGGTCACTTAAGACAGGTGGTCACTAAATATAGGTGTTATTGATATGAAATGCACTGTTATAGCAAATTAAAAAATATTATTATACTTCATGTATGTACGCTGTAATTTTATTGGATAAGACGAGGGTAACAGTCTGACACATGGCTCAGTGGGTAAATTTTTTTTACTGTCACCCTCTCATTAAAAATGAATAGACTGAATATGAAATGAAACATTAAAGGGAAAAAAAACAACATTGCAAACGAGAAAATGAAAACATTCAGTATAATAAATTAAATAACATATAGTTGAGAGGGTGATAGATCAGATTGTTACCCTTCGAAAAAGACATTGTCAACCTTGGCTTTGCCTCGGTTGACAATGTTTTTCTCAGGGTAATAATCTCATCTATCACCCTCTAAACTATATGTTATTTATATACTGTTAGTATATTTTGATTCAAAACCAGAATCCTCCTAATCTGATGGTCAGTAATTTGATATAAGTGCATATATATATTGAAAAATGTATTCATTTGAAAAAGAAGCGAGTGGATGGATTCTTTGGAAAATGGATCATAAAATACCTACATCGTGTACTTTCCATTAATTATCGTATTAAGTAAAAAGTACACTCATTTGGAGCCCCAACTTTTCTTAACTATTGGATTAATCATTAAATACATATTAAATATGCACATTAAGAGCCCCAAAATGTATTTACAAATTGATACAGATGCTTTTTATATTAATGTAATACTGGAAAAAACACAACATAATGAAGTAAGAAATAAACAGATGTAATGGACGCAGGAGATCTGAAGTTTGTAATCTGCCATAACGCGATATCACGTAAATATACAATAATAATGTTTTTTTCTCATCGGCAATGTCAGTTGACATATGGTATATAAATTGCAATTTTTCCATCGATGATGGCTATAATGTATTCCCCAGGATAGATTACACCAAATATAACAATATACGGTAATTATAAGACAGGAATTGCGTCTTCTTGCCTCATTGCCAAACAACTGGTGAATGTGAATTTGAGATTAATGATACATATCAAAGCTAGATGTTGAAAGATATAATTATACTCAATGACTATAAGGCTGCAACAAATCTCAGAGTATACAAGACTTGTCAAAACCAGCTTAATACCTGCTATACAGTCTTAGGCTTGATAAACAGGCAACAGTTAATAAAGAGTTACCAGAATAAAATACTACAGTAAAATGGTGGTCAAATAATGTCTGATGCTCAAATTTTTAACAACTTGATATTCGAAAAATCAAGAAAAATGGTATACAAATGTACTAGAATAAAATAAAGACATTAAACGAAAACTCAAGATGATACTAGGAAACCATGATAAACAAACACAAATTTTTCATGAAACCATGATCAACAAAACATAGCATGAAACCATGATTATCAAACATTTTTTCTTGAAAGTATGATTAAATAACAAACACACTTTTTCACGAAACCACGATTAACAAACATAATGTTTCACAAAGTCATTGTGAAATCTGTATTTCCGTATTTACTAATTCATTGACAAAATGTACATGTTTGACAGATCTTCTGGTTGCAAAATGACCTCACAATTTACCTCTATTTCATCCATATTCTGAACTTTCTGAGAAAAAAAATAGATGACCAATTTGTAGAATACTAGAATGTCAAATATTATTTTTTCCAGGTATAGTCCGTCATTTTAGAATCCATGTACTACATCTTTAGTTTAATAAAAAAAACTTCTGCTATGTTGTCACTACCAAACTTGTGTGTGGAGGAAAGCTTGGGCAGTAATAATAAGCTGACCGTTGAAATATCCTGCCTAGAATAGGTGTCTCAAACCTTATTACACTTCAGGTGGGTATTCAAGGGCAAAACTTCTGCCAGGGGAGTTATATGCTTGTGGTCAGAAGTCAACAACCTAATTATCAACATCCACCCAGACCCATTATGGATTACAAGTACCAAATTTATACTAAAACCTTCTTCAATGAACATAAGGCCAGAATTACTCTACAATAAAAACATGGTGCATTTCTATTCTTGTTCATCGTAGAGTAAAAAAAACATTGTTGATTAATCTTGTTTATAACTCACTTTTTTATTTTTGCTCCTGTCTTCAAATAATTACTTCAACAACTGACTTCAATTAGACTTGATGTCTGATCCATCTATTTAAATTCTACTAATTTAACCCAAAAAATTAACTTTTTATGTCAAACGTTTTGTCTGTTATTTTCTCTTCATTAAAATTATAGCCAATTACATCTGTTCATTAATGAACTACGTTATTATTGTCACCTCCATGACACCTCTGACTGTCTTCCTCCTGTAACAGTTCAATCTCAATTTTAATTTGAGCCTTTAATGCGATTTTGAAGATTCAAATCTTACCCAAAAATAATTTGGAACTAAAACCTGAATTGCGATGATGCCATGTTACCAGTATTTTTTTGATGATGCCATGTTACCAGTATTTTTTCGATGATGCCATATTACCAGTATTTTTTCGATGATGCCATGTTACCAGTATTTTTTCGATGATGCCATGTTACCAGTATTTTTTCGATGATGCCATGTTACCAGTATTTTTTCTATGATGCCATGTTACCAGTATTTTTTCAAGATAGATGTAATATTTCCTATAGAACAATTCTCTCTATTATGTGGATAGCTTTCATTTGTACATCCACTCTCTCCTCTATGTGGATATATTCCATTTTTACATCCATTCTCTCCTCTATGTGGATATATTCCATTTTTACATCCATTCTCTTCTCTATGTGGATATATTCCATTTGTACATCCACTCTCTCCTCTATGTGGATTGATTTCATTTATACATTCACTCTGCATCCTTCAGAATCAATTAATTTTAATGTTTTGAAATTCTTGCTGTTTGACAGAATACCTACTATTAGTAACAGCAGCCATTCTTGTATTGACATTGGATCTTAAAGAGGTACATTAAAGTTTGGTTCAAATTGGCTCATATTGGCTCAGTAGTTGAAAGAGGAGAAGATAAAAACTATAAGCTCACATGAGCATGTAATAACTCATTTGCAGACAGCATTTGATATCAAATTGTTCAATTTAAGATATTTCTAGTATAAAGATATTCTACTTAAAAATTGGAAAAATTAAAAATAGAAAATGCAAATGATTCTTTTTATACTTATTTTAAAACAAAACCAATATATTTTGGTTAAACAAAATCATTACTTATGTCCAAAATGTTGTACCACAAAAGAAAACACTTAACAAGGGCAACGCAAAGCGTGGCGTATCCCCTCGCCTAAACATTTGACCCGGTGACCTTGACCTTTGACCTATGAACTTGAAAATCAATAGGGTTCTAGATTCTCTGAAGGACTAACTATGTACCAAGTTTGGTCAAAATCCATTGAAGGATGTTGATTCTAGAGAGTTCACAATGATGTTACGGAAGGACGGACGGTAGCGTTACTATATATCCCTTCGCAACTTCGTTGGGGGGGGGATAAAAAAAGTAGCTATAGAGGTCTTTATAAATAGCATATTTGTTGATACTATAAGCTGCTCATTCTTAAGGGATGAGTTTATACTAGAGGCTCCTAGGAGCCTGTAATCGCTCACCTGGCTCAAAGTTGGCCCAGCAGTTTCAGAGGAAATAATTTTTAAGTGAATTTTTGCGAATCTTCTATTTTTAGCAATGTCTGCCATCTTCTTTGGCGGGCGGGGTTGTCGGATATATTTCTGAAGGGAGACCATCTAAAGACCATTCCACTATAGTTTGGCCCCAATTGGCCCAGCAGTTTCAGAGGAGATCATTTTTAAGTGATTTTTTGCCAAATTTTCTATTTTTAGTAACGGCGGCTATCTTGGTTGGCGACCGGGGTCGTCGGACACAACTCTCAAAGAGGACCATCTGAAGACCATTCCACCATAGTTTGGGCCCAATTGGCCCAGCAGTTTCAAAGAAGATAATTTGTAAGTGAATTTTTGCGAATCTTCTATTTTTAGCAATGTCCGCCATCTTCTTTGGCGGGTGGGGTTGTCGGATATAATTCTGAAGGGGGACCATCTAAAGACCATTTCACTATAGTTTGGGCCCAATTGACCCAGTGGTTTCAGAGGAGATCATTTTTAAGTGATTTTTTGCCAAATTTTCTATTTTTAGTAATGGCGGACATCTTGGCTGGCGGCCGGGTCGTCGGACAGAATTCTGAAAGGGGATCACCTAAAGACCATTCCACCATAGTTTGGGCCCAATTGGCCCAGCACTTTCAGAGAAGATAATTTTGAAGTGATTTTTTGCTGAATTTTCTATTTTTAGTAACGATGGCCATCTTGGTTGGCGGCCGAGGTCATCGGACACAATTCTGAAAGATGACCACCTACAGACCATTCCACCATAGTTTGGGCCCAATTGGCCCGTTAGTTTAAGAGGAGATAATTTTTAAGTGATTTTTTTGCCAAATTTTCTATTTTTAGTAATGGCGGCCATCTTGGTTGGCGGCCGGGGTCGTCGGACACCATTCTCAAAGAGGACCATCTGAAGACCATTCCACCATAGTTTGGGCCCAATTGACCAAGCAGTTTCAGAGGAGATAATTTTTAAGTGATTTTTTATCGAATTTTCTATTTTTAGTAATGGCAGCCATCTTGGTTGGTGGGGGGGGGATTGTTGGACACAAATCTGAAAGGGGACCACCCAAGGACCATTCCACCAAAGTTTGGTTCAAATTGGCCCAGTGGTTTTAGAGGAGTTGATTAAAATGCAAAAAGCTACCGACAGACGCCCATTGGTAGCAATAGCTCACCTGACCCTTCGGGTCAGGCGAGCTAATAAACCATAAATAATACATTATACAAGTAATTATCAAAAATCAACATCACACATTTCAGTCCATTCAAGCAAGGCATGCATACATCTTAGTAATTTGAATACATTAATTTCTGGTGCATTTCAATCAGATATCAAAATGATAAAAGTTAAGGAAGACAGAAACTAGAGGCTCAGTTGTCTGAGCCTGTGTTGCTCACCTGTCATTCTGTTTTGAGGAAACTTTATATAGAGCCTTACATAGGTGTTTTCTACTAAATTTCAATTAATTTGGCTAAATAGTTTCAGAGAAAAAAAATTTAATTGGTCAATCACAAGCAAGAACTTCCTGTGGCAGCCATGGACATTTTGTACAGGCTCAGCAGTTTCTGAGAAGATTTTTTAGAAATTGACCAACTAGCAAAAAGAATTGTCTATGGCAGCCATATTTGTAAAAGGATCGGTACAAAATAAGTAATCTTAATAGAGGACCTTCCATGATGCTTTCTACCAAGTTTCGGTTCATTTGGCCAAGCGATTTCAGAGAAGATTAAAATGTGAAAAGCTAACGGAAGACATGACGGACACCAAGTGATGGCAAAAGCTCATATTACCTATGGCAGGGTGAGCTTAAAATAACTCTGCATGATGGCGATAGCTCTGATGACCTTTGAAAAAAAACAACTACATGTAGGAATGGTATATGGCTAAGACCATTGTGGAGTTAAATAGGATAGATAATCAGAAACTGTCTGTTTAATGAAAGGGGTTCATATCTGGTCCTAATGTAGATTTAATGAGTTACCGGTATATGTTTGTTATGTGATGAATCTAGACAAACGGTAATATAAACAATACAAAAACAGACAATCCTTAACACAATAAAAAGTCAAAAGAACACAATGATCTGAATATACTTTGATATCTTGTATAATTATGAAAATAAAACAATTTATTTCTCACTAATTCAAAAATAATGACATATATCTTCTTCAAAATTGACAAGAAAACCAGAATGAAAAATATTTACATATATTCTTTTTCCTGTTGAACATCAAAATATTTGTACATTTTCTTTTATGTTGTACATCAAACAGTCTTTTTGGTTCTCAGATAAATTAGATCATTAACATTAATTGTATAATGAAGTATGAAATCTCTAAAACATATAATCGACAGTTGTTAATTTGATCAAATTAAGCGATAGCAAAGTGTCAGCAGCAGACGTAATTTTTTTATGGTTGGCAGCAAATAATTTTGGAAACTTTTTTTTCTCAAATGTTATAATATAGGAGAATTTTATGACTTTTCTTTTTCATTATGAAAGATGAAATTCACATAAAAGAATGAAAATAAATATAAATTTATAGGTAATTTATCTGTCTTCATAATAAAATACCTAAAAAATCAAATAAAATCAGAGACAGCTACAACATTGTACTGTATATTGAATAATTTATTTCTCAATAACAGGCCTAACAGTCATAAATTTCCTCTAAGTCAGTAAAAAAATATTCTGAACCAATCAAAGAACTCGATTTTTATAAACTAAACCAGAGGCTCAATAAGGCCTGTATTTGCTCACCTGGATAATTAATATTGATTAATATTCAATGACAGTCACACTCACAAAAATCTACTTTCCATCACATATGCAGTTCTCGAAATGAAAATTTGAATGTACTGGTGCAAATCAAATTCTATAATCTATTTTATACCCCTGGTATATATGTAAGACTAAAATCGATGTCCAGCCTCTAATCGACGTCCAATCCTCAAATCGGCGTCCAATTCTCAAATATATGGCCGTTTTTCACTTTCTCAAATCGACGTCCAATTACGTCACTGACGTATACTTCAAATGACGTCACACCCGTTAGGACATGGCTTTGAAACAATGATGGAGAAGGGACAAGACCAGATTCAGAGTACATTGTACATTCTACTTTAGCAGACCCTAACCCTAATCCTAACTTAACCTTAACCCTAACCCTAACCTTAGCCCTAACCCTAACCCTAAACCTAACACTAACCCTAAGCCTAAACCTAACCTTAACCCTAACCCTAACCTTAACCTTAGCCCTAAACCTAACCTGAACCCCAACCCTAATCCTAACCACAACCATAATCCTAACCTTAACCCTAACCCTAAACCTAACCTTAACCCTAACCCTAAACCTAACCTTAACCCTAAATAATATTAATATATTAATGAATGGGAAAATGCTTTAAAAACACACAAACAAACAAAAACAACAACTTTAAGAAACAGATAAAAAAAAACACGCAAAACGATTACAATTATTTTTGATGGCAAACTTTGATCGTGTAAACAGGCCTATAGAGATGTGAGTTGAGAAAGGCCGCCGATTTGAGAATATCCTAAAATGATTAGACCGTGATTTGAGATAATGACGTCAGTGGACGCCGATTTGAGAAGTGGACGTCGATCTGAGTCTATCATATATATCTAAATAAAAACTGAAAATTTTACTCGTCCTAACAAAGTTTTAATGGTCTTCGGTGTTCTCATCATAAGGACTGCATATGCATTGTGAATCAGCAAAATTACAACTTTTACAGAAAACCCGGAAATTCTGAATGTATGTTAAACAACTCCCTATCAAATTTCAGTTCATTTGATAGGTAAATGTGGCTTTATTGGCTCAGTAGGTGTGCTTCACACCTCACCCCCCTCAAAAAAACCTATGGTCTATTTATAGTAACAGCAATAATGTTGGATGATTGGCAGGATCACTTGATATAATTTTGAAAGTAGACGACTTTAGGATGATTCAGTCCAACTTTAGATCAAATTGGCTCAGTGGTTTCAGGAGTGAAGATTTTGAAAAGGTTTACCCAAGACGAACAATGACAGACGCAGAGTGATAGCAAAAGATCACATGACCTTTCAGGTTAGGTCAACTGAAAAGGATTTTTGTCTAAATATATGTACCATCAAGAAAGCGGACATCGACTATTTCCAAAAATAGCAAAGTAGAAATTAATGAAAGCTCCCCAAGTAAATAGTGACCAATAATGTGCAAGAACAATTTACCGCTAAATCCGTATATTTGAAACAAATAATGAAACCTCCAAAGAAATTACCAATAAAATGCAAAAACAATTTAATCAATATGTTTGTAACAAATAATTAATTACTTGAGACAAACTCGAAGAAATTAAGCTGGACTGTAAACTAAATTAAAAGGGAAAAAAAAACAATATTACTGCAACTGTTCTTTCAATTTCTGGTCTATGTATACTTATTTTGACACTAATTTTTTTACCTTGAATTGTAATGTGTTGTGAATGTTTTATCCTCCAAAGGAGGGAAATAAAGTTACCACCATTATATACATAAATGAAATTTAAGTCTCAATTTAAGCCTTATGTTTAAATTAATATCATATAAATATTAAATTCAATTCAAATTTGTGCAATTAATACATGAACATTAAATTCCATTGTTTTTATTATTACTGACATCTCTGATTATTAAATCAGCAGAAGAAAATATCATTTCACCTTGCCTAGTGTCAGTAACTAATTATGTGTCAGTTACTAAAAAACTTCATGACCAAATTGACCTTTCAACCCTGGCTGAACATGTCAGTCAAATAGTTAAACAGTAGGTAGTATTAATTAGCTGCTGCTAAGTCCAGTGTGAATGTGGTTATCAACTTAATTATAATATTGTATGGTAATTGAAAGTGAAGCTTTATTCTGTTGCACTTTTTGAGGGTGCAGCAACTAATCACGATTTATAGTCAGATAGTCTCAGCTATTTTTCTATGACCATGCATTCATTCCTGATTCAGACAGAATAAATATTTCGCTTAATAATAGCAGAAAATTAAGCGGAAAATAAAATTAATTTTATTAGCTGATTGTGTCTGTTTTTCTCTTTTTGATTTATGGAGCTTTCAACAGCAGTTAAATTTCGGCAATCATTTTCGTGACCTATGTATATTGCCACATTAAATGAAAAGATTTATATTTCAAATTATATGCTCTTTCCCTTAAGCAATTTTCTAAGAATGAAAAAACAACATTTCAAAATTTTATGGGAAGTTTTTTTTTCTTGTTGTTCCTAAATGTATGTTCTTTTCAGTATTTTTTTCTTTAAACCAGCAAGGTTCCAAAGAAGAATTTCTGTCTTAATGTGAACATATATTTGATTTAAGAATGAAATGATCAATTGGCCTGCCATTTCTCAGTGAGAAGTCAAACTCTAGAGGAATATGGCAAAACTTCAGATTCTCATTTTTAATCAAAAATAAATGCAGAACAAATTCTGGGCTGCACAGATATAATAATAACAAAAATGTGCATTTTCCAATGTAAATTTATCAAAATCCATTCAATTTTGTTGATTATAAAACTCAACATATATCATATGTCATCATGTGATATTATGTGTCATATAGATATAAACTACATGTAATTTAATTGTATTGTAAAAAAAATCTTTTTGGAAATCTTTTTGATAGTATGGCATAACTGTAACTCCTATGAAAGGGACAAATGAGTAGGAATTCTATGTAACACAAACAAATTCATTTTAAGAAAGGGTGATGTGTGTCCTAGCAAAATATCACACAAATTGTTTTAACAAAGCCAGTTTATTTTTCTTCAAAATGTGATGTCGATTTTGATTGTGAACATACCCCTTTGACTTTTCTTTTTCTATAACATTTATTGGGCTGGACTAGCACTGGATTTTAGTGAGTGATAGATTGTTGTTTAACATGAAGTAAACAATTTTTATGTTATATTTGCACGATGAGAACAAGTTAGTCTATGAAGAGACGATAGTGCTTGCTTTTTTGAACCAACATATTGAGCTGGGTTTTTCTTATCAGCTCATTGGAACAGTGACCAAGTAGAACATCTTATTGCAATTGGACACATCATTCCCTTTTTGCAATTAGCAAGAAAGGGTTAGAGTTATGATGTTTAATGCCACTTTCAACAATATTTCAGCTATATCGTGG
Source organism: Gigantidas platifrons (assembly GCA_002080005.1). NCBI lineage: Eukaryota > Metazoa > Mollusca > Bivalvia > Mytilida > Modiolidae > Gigantidas > Gigantidas platifrons. The sequence goes on from MJUT01000725.1 coordinate 937,180, forward strand.
CGGTCAGTTTTATTGGTGGAGGAAACCGGAGTACTTTGTCGCAAGTTACTGAGAAACTTTTATCACAAAATGTTGTATCGAGCACACCTCGCCTGAACGGGATTCAAACTTACAACGTTAGTGGTGATAGGCACTGATTGCATATGTAGTTGTAAATCCAACTACCATACTATACTAAAGGATATGGATGTAAATGAACATGAAAGACTATCTAACATTACACTTAGACACATACTACAGCTAAGGAAGATATCTTTTATTGCTGTTCTACATTTCACAGTCACAGTGGAGTCTTCAACAGTGATCATATAACATACCCTAATATGAGTGTGAAATGTCCCCTAGCCTGCATGCTTATTAGAGAACAATTCATTAGTTAGTCTTAGGTTTGACCTGACCAAGGATTGCTCCCCCTGATGTGAGGACACTAACCAGTAAACAACAGATGTGGTATAAAACTGGATTATAAGTTCTTACCAAGACCATCTATAAAAAAAATTACTGGTTATCAGTAACCAGACTTTCAATGTGGTGGGTATGGCAGCTAAATAATTTGTTTTTCAAATATCTAATATCTATGAAAAAAACTTGTTTTAATGACAAAAGTTTCTAAAAAAAATAGTTCAAAAAAATTATTTGGAATTCCATATAAAAATTGGTCTGGTTACACCAGACAAAGATATGGCCTCAAGAAACAAAGCACCTTTAAAGTTACACATTCAATATAATTGTTTCTATTTATTCAAGTACAAACTTCTTATAAACAAATTATTTACAAGGTATACAATTATAGCTGATAATTCTACCAGGGAAAAATGCATTTCTTAAAGCTTGAAAACTTTTCCTTGGTACTACCTGTTTCTCCTAGTGTAATGTTTCATTCTAACTCATTAATGCTTGTTACAGTCTGAGTGTTGTGTAACTATAGGTTAACTCAGTGTTAATTATACAATGGAGGAGTTTCATGCTTGATTTCAAAAGTCATATATCACTTTGTTGAACTCTTTCATGATTTACATAACATTCTAGAAGAGTTGGAAATTTTGGGTTTATGAAATCGTGTGTTATAACATACAATCAGCCAAGTGTTCCTAGTGGCTGACTTGAAGTTTTACAGTGGGCACCATGACTTGGTTAATCGTCAAGGGTGTATCTGTATCACAAACAAGATGTTGCACGCTACGTCGTGCTAAGAATACCCTCACTATTTCATTTGTAAGTCGCACGGTAAACAGGAAGTAGATGTGCGGTAAACCTGGAAAGGGGAGACACGGTACAAGTCACCATGCCAAAGCCATATATCAAATATAAAATCATTTCTTCCAGTAGAAGCTGAGATATCTGTTACGAAAGTGTGAACGGACGGACGGACAAGGTGATTGCAATATAGCCCCCTCTCTACGAGTAGGGGTATAATAATTATTATTATTCCATTGGTCATAATCACAATCCAGTCCTTTCCTCATTCATGACATATCACTGGATTTGCAACAAGAGTGAACATGATGGGTGCCAAATGTGGAGTAATAACTGCTTATCCTTCCGGAGCACATGAGTTCACCTCCAGGTTTTCAGCCAATTAGAAACCATTCATGAGTTTGATGAGCTGTGGAAAGCTTAGGAATATATAAACCAATAAAAGTAAAGTAATGACCAAAAAAATAAAAATATGGTCTATGAAAAAATATCATACATTTTAATAAAGTTCCTTAAGAAAATTTGAGATTTCTGATTATACATACATTTCCAAATTATGAAAAACTGGTAACATAATTATCACATACACAGACAGATTTCTTCTGATTTCTCCAAAAATATTGGCAGTTGATATGGCAATGGCATGGAGGATAATTAATTATAATTTAGTTGGTATATAATGACAAGGGTTGATGTTTGACAAGTTCTGGATAACTGATTAACACTAGTATATATGTCAGATTGTAAAAATCTCCACCACGATAATTAATGTAGCATATTGAGAAAGGTATGTTGATTTAGGACCAAATAAATTCTCTATTTAATATACTTGAGATGACAGACAGTATGGAATCAGAAAAATATTGAAGAGAAAATGTAAATTGTAATAACACAGTCTTTGTAATATAAGAATTAATTATAATTCCAGTCATGTGTTGAATTGTCTCCCCTAAGAGTCACATGATACAAAAGATAAATAAGACAAGCATGGGTAGTTGACAAAATTAATAAATAAAAAAAAATAGTTTTATTATCACTTTTGAGAATAAGAGACATTTGTTAATGTTTTGTATTATTTGCTTATTTAATTTTTGGGCTTAAAAAAACTTTTAGCATTGCAAGATAATAAAAAAAACTTTATACAAATCTTGTTTTTTTTTAATTAATTGGTAAGTTTTTGATTTATTAGACATTATTTAATCATTACCATTGTAAAAAAAAAATGTCTTTAATTCTACTAGATTATCTTTATCCAATCCCCCCCCAAAAACACATACTAGACAAAACCCTGCAGAAGTGGGATACTTAATCAACAGATACATTCATATTTAATTAGTAACTCACATGCTTACAACAAACACAAGCTTACACCAAACAATAAAAAATCCCTTCAAATTATGAGATGAAATATTTCAGTCAAATGACAGTCCTATTAGGGTCAAAATATAATCATTTGGTCAACAGATTGTGTAACTCCATTGAACAATTGATGAAATTGTAGTTCTCCATTTCAGAAAGAATGTTTAAACAAAATGAGTCAATAACTCATGAACTCATATTATGGTCAGGCTTCATTTTCAACAACATCTCTAAAAAGAAGTGGACAACTGTCCCATGTGTGAAAACATTTTGTAAACTTTCATGGAATCGAGATGAAATATGACTACATTAAAGGTGTGCTTAATTACAAGACAGGACTTCCCATCAGATTTTAAACAAATCGGCAACATTTGCTCAGGTAAATCTTTAAGGCATTATTTTCTTAAATTTTTTTAACTGTTTACATGTGGTTTTTACATGGAACATATGTCCTTTATGAGTTTACATCAAACAATTAGACATTTCATCAAATTAATATATAAGGGAAGGAACTGATTTTGAAACAACGTTTCAACAAAGAACATCTGATTTTCCAAATTACTTTTGCAGACTTAAATCTTGAAGTTCAAATAAACTGCATAAACATAGACAGGGCAGGCAGGCATAAGGGGAAATAACTCTTTAACTGATAGCAAAACCGTGTCACTTAACTGATTCCATATCCCTCCCTGTCTTTTCATCAATTAAAGTACAAGATAAGTGCGCATCTTGTCAAATATTTTGCACCTTTGGTGAACAATAAACCATTGGTGGTCTCAAATACACCATCATGTTATTATATACTTTGGCATATGTAAAAACTACAGAATGATTAATCATATCTTTTTTTCTCCCTGGCAACAATGTTATAAAGTTATTATATCTGTTTTGTAATTAAATAGTAATTAACGCGTGTTAATCTCTCTTACATATTGTGACAACAAAGGAGAATGTAAGGAATTCTTCATTATGTTAGATATTCATTGGAAATCTTCACTGATACAAGAACAAAAATATTAGGTCAATTAGAAGATATGACATCATATGACATTTAAAAAGAGAATTATAAGAGTTGCTTCCCTTGTTCATCCTTTTCTTCTGAAAGAGGACAGTGTTTTTCTAAGACTGTAGAGTTAGGGTTAGGGTTATGATGCACAACACCACTTTCAACAATATTTCAGCAATATCGTGGCAGTCAGTTTTATTGGTGGAGTTCCCGGAGAAAACCACTGACCTGTTGCAAGTCACTCATTGCTCAATGAACTTAAAATTCAAAAATAAATGAAAAATACCTTTCATTCAAAATAATAATTTATATATTTTTTTTTTTTACATTTTCAAAGACCATGGAGTTATTTCCCTTTGAGAAATAGACCTAATATATATTATTATGAGTAAACTGTTTAAAGATTCATAACTAGGACCTATAGAATGTTTCTTCTACAATTCTTTTATTCTAAATTATACACATTACGATTACAATATAAATGTTATTTGTAGTTTGACACACTGCAGCGAAGAAGAAAATAATAATTTTTTGTTTGCTTAAAAATAATAAGAAAATAATTAAGAAAATATAAAAAATAATCAATTAAAACTAAGTTATTCCATAACAAACAAATCTTTTCTTCAAATTGAAAGTTGTTCAACCCAAACAAATTATATTACTAATAGAATCTTTGATTGTTTTTCTATATCAAAATCTATATGATGATATATGTATGTTTCAAAGATTCTCAAAGACTGTCTGCTGAAATGAAAGACTTAATTCCATGCTTTTGATCACAGCATGTAAATAAACAGGGAATTAATCGTTTATTTATTGACCTAATCACTGTTATAAAGAACTATTATCATCACTCACCCCTAACTAATATACCAGTTACTATCAAATCATTATATTTTATGTATGGTTAGTGAACCTACGAGCTATCAAACATGCTTTTTGATGGGACCTTAAGTGACCCTTACCCTCATATAACATCAGGTGGCTATTACCCATCCCCCCAGGGCACTTTTATCCCTAGACAAGCTCCTGTAAAACTCATTGCCATTGGGAATTGCGGCAGAGAAAGGCGTTGATCTATTACTAATTAGCTTTTATGCTAACATATATCCTGCTGTGATTTCTAATTCAGACCAATAGTCACGGCAAATTTCCATCTTAGACTGTTCCCAATGTTGATTAATGTCATTGCTTTGTTTAATTCCTGTTATTTCTGTGTAATTGAAAGACAATGTGATCGCTTTACCACATGTATAAATCTCTATAGTTCACTATGATGTTCACACGTCTAATGTTGAAATAATAACCAGAAAGAGGCTTCTTGATTTACTTTGTAAATACCCCCCTTTCCTTTTCATTAATAAGTCATCTTATATCCCAGATCAATCAAAGATACCTAATTACAAGTGTTTAATTCACAGCTTCTGTAAATAAAAATCAAAAGTACATTTGTCTTTTTTTTTTGTCTTTGAGTATATTTGCAATATTAATAAAACATAACCAGAAAAAAAAACACATTGCATTGCAAAATGAAAAAAACATCACTTTTTGTTTTGACTATATATACCATTATTTGGAAATTATTCTGTATGCCTGTGATTTTTCTATAAATTACAAAATTAATTTAGTTATTTTCAAAAGAAGGTGAAAACATAAAATAGCCTTATTCAAAAATAATCCCTAGCTTTCCATAGTTTAATAAAGATATCACTATGTAAAAGTTGGTAAAGATCCTTTTTTTTCTTCATAATTAGTTATTTAAATTAATTATTCTAGGGACCAAACAGATTTTATCCTAAAATGAATACAGTACAGTTAAAGTCTAAAGAACTAACTATTTAATTTGAATCGGCTGAGAATTCCAGTTATCTGAGGTCAAATTTAACAGACAATTACCATGAAAAATCTGTGCCAAAAACAACTAGATGAACTGTGAGCTAATGCTCACTTATGATACCCCCGCATATATGTTCAATGTGTATAAAAACCAACTAAGTCGGCAAACAGGAAGTAGGAATCTGACGGGTACAAAAACGCTTCCCACAATATGGCATACCTATATGAAGCTTGTGACTCAATAGTTGCTGAGAAAAATGTGACGAAAAATATCTTAGGACAGATGGAGGGTGGACAGAGGTAAAACAGTACACCCCCCCTCCGGTGGAGTGGGGGAATAACCAGCCTTATGCCCCAGTCTATTAAAAATTGGTTCGGGTCAGAAAAAATTTCATAAAATTTGCTTAAGCAAATATAAAAAATACTTTTAAAATGCTGTCTGGGTTAGTTTGTCAAAATGTTTTTTGGCACAGACTGTATGAATGCAACATATTCTTACCTCGAAATACTCAAGAAAATGAAACTGATTCCAGTTTGAGATGACATATAAAACTGGTTTTTTAAGATGGAAGAAATGATCATGTGGAAACAAAATGATTAAATTTATATAAACTTCAATTACAGTTAGGGCTCGGGTGGCTCAATGAGTTAGGTAGTTGGATTACCTAACAACTCATACAAGCCTATCACCAATACAGCGTTGGTTTGCGCCCGGCTTTGTAAATTACAAATAAAAGAACCGCCTAGCGCATGAATGCGCGACGTAACCCCCCCCCGCACTTGCATAATATTTAGTTTTATATATTTATAGAAAGCAGCCTTGCAGTCTTAATGTATAACATACTTACAAGCCACAGGCTAAGATTATTCAAATCTATCCATGTTTACTAAAGTTATCACATAAACAAGACACAATTATCAAAATTGGTGATTTTTCAACCAAAAACTAACATTTTCCCCCAAAAACACTTGCTTCAAATATTTCCATGTTAGAACCAATCCAAGATAATGATAATTACAAGCTACTTGCAAAATATTATTCAAATCTATCCATGTTTACTCAAGTTATTGCGTAAACAAGACTCAATTCTCAAAATTGTTGATTTTTCAACCAAAAATTAACATTTTCCCCCAAAACCCTTGCTTCAAATATTTCCATATAAGAACTCATCCAAGATAATGATATTTACAAGCCACATGCAAAACAATATTCAAATTTATCCATGTTTACTAAAGTTATCGCGTAAACAAGACACAATTCTCAAAATTGGTGATTTTTCAACCAAAAACCAAGATTTTCCCCCAAAACCGTGCTTCAAATATTTCCATGTTAAAACCCATCCAAGATAATGATAATTACAAGCCACATGCAACAAATTATTCAAATCTATCCATCTTTACTCAAGTTATCGCTTAAACAAGAAAGTGTGACAGATAGACAGACAGCCAGACAGACAGACGGCCGCTATTACTATATCCCCTCACCGCTATTGCGGGGGGGATAAAAAGTGTGCACTCGACTCGCAGCCGCAAGTGATAATGTTTGCCAGTTGCTTGCCCATGGTCAGTGGTTCTCTCCGAGTACTCCGGCTTCTTCCACCACTAAAACTGGTTGCCATGATATAGCTGAAATATTGCTGAAAGTGGCATTAAAACACCGAAAATCAAATCAAATCAATTACAGTTCAATTTAAGAAAACTTACTCTGTCATAGAGATTGCAATCGGATACTGTTTTTTCCCCCTGATGTCTAGTGTCTAATATGTATATAATAAAAAGAACTTCAATAAAAACTTACTAAGCTATAATCACATCACTATTTCAAAAAGTAGAAAGATTCAACAATTCTTTTTTTTTTTACAACAAATTTCATTTTTTTATGATGCATAAAAAATTCAACGAAAATTCCCAACGCATCTTGTTAGAAAATTAATTTATCGAAAAATGATATAAAAATCCTATTTTATCACAAGCTCTTTTTTATTTATATCATTTTATTCGTTCACCATACTGTGGCCCACCGGCAAAGGACAATCACTTGGGATCTTACCTACATATATTAAAGATTAATCTCTCTACCTTTTTATTTATTTCACATATTCATTGAAATATTTACAGACGATAAGAAATCACACACGGCACGGCACGGCACTTTGCCCTTAGTTTTGTTCTAAATTATAATACCATGTATTTTGACTTGGGTATTATGACAGATTTTTATTCAGAAATTATAAATTACAGCACCTACCAACGTAATGCTATGGGCGTTCTGCTACAAGAAATCGGATCCTTATCAAATATTTTGAATTAAAACTTAGAAATGCCAGGAAATTCACCTTATTTCAATGATAATGTCAATAAAATATTATAAATCGTAATAAAATTTCAACATGGAAACTAATATTTCATTTAATTTTGATAGTAGAACTTCATATTTTGTAATACTAGATAATTATCTACACAAATCAAACATTATTCCCACACATAAATAAAAAAAAACCCTCCCTCTTATCCATTCCTTATCTCCGTAATAAATTTTAAGATATCTTAAAACATTAGCTTCTGTTTTAATTTAGAAGATTATATGGAATCCAACAGGCTGTATTGTAGCTGTACAGTTAAATCTAATTATCTAGTACAGTAGACCCCCTATAACAGGGTGGACAACGTACCTCATACATCCGGCTATTTTTTATCAAAAACTTTATAATGGCAGAAATTTTTCATTTGTCTAATCATTCCGACATTTCCTTTTGATGAGGGATCCAGTGTGACGTCAGAGAAATGTATTATTTTTGAAGATCCAGCATCAAAAGGAAATGTTGTCGGAATGATTAGACAAATGACAACAACTTTTTGAATATTATCGATGTAAACATTATCATACAAGTCCGTAGGGTACTTTGATCTGGCTTTTATTATACAGGTTCGTTGTTAAAGTAGTATAAAAATGAGCTTTATTTTGTCAGATGGTTGAAAAATGTTCGCCATTATAAAATTTTCGATAAAAAATACCCGGATGTATGACGTACGTTGTCCACCCTGTATAAGGCAACCCTTTCTGCAATGATAAGGTGGCTTTATAAGATGGTGGTCTCTCTTTAGGGGAACAACTAACTACCGGTAGTATATTGCTATCTTAGTGTAGCTGAAATGTGGCCTGATAAGAAGGGTAGCCTATGGCGGGAGTAGCCTTATATAACAAGGGGACTACTGCAAACTTGGATAAAGCATGAAGTAAAAATTTAGTCCCTTATTAATAGCTTTACTTACCTATATACCTCAGATAATTTACATACCTTGTAATTAGTAAGATATGGATTTAAATTAACATGAGAGACTGTTCAATTTTACACTTACTTAGATACAACTTAAAGTTCTACATTTCATAGTCACAGTAGAGTCCTCAATAAAGGTGTATAACTGATATCCTAAAATTATTGTGAAACAGCCCCCCTAGCCTGCAGCTGAGCAGTACTCTTTTATTCTGTTGATAAATCCTTCATCTGATCATCTTTGTCATTTTGATTTTACTATTTCTATTTCCCAGATGCAGGATAATCAACAAGAAAACAAAATATGTTACAAGTAATCTTACAAATACTGTCATCATTGTGTAAACATGAGTGAAAAACATTGGTTCATTCAATTTGTACATAACAAGATTTGACTGCACTTTTCTTCATTGGTATGCACAATTTTAATTTTTGCTTGTTTTTGCTTAGAAGAGGGGGGGAAATGGGGGGGGGGAAGGGTCCTCATGATAGTGTGTATCACAAGACTTTCAGTTAGTGGTACACTGATCATTGGTAAAAGATTTAACTCAGTAGACACTCTAAAAATCTTACTCCAAAATAATTTGGCAGCCATCCATCTCAAATTTGCTAAATTTCTTGTTATTTTTTAAGAGAGGGCATGAAACTATTTCTACAACCATATGGGAATAATTAAGAGAAATAATAGAATTTGTAATTAGAATATATATATATATATAATCTTCCCATAATCCATCACTATCCTGCAATATAATCCGTGATTGCTGACAGCCAAACAAATTGGCTAGTCCTTATTTCACGCTTCAACGACTATAGTATTTTATCATTTAATGAGAATTAACATCACTGACAATAGTAGAAACAAAGTCGGGCTCCGATTTCATTTTATAATGAATGGATGACATGTTTTTTCCCTACTTGATAAATAATATCAGTCTCTCAATTGTTTATATATGTTACTTCCCATAAAATTTAAAGCAGTCCATTAATCTAATGCTGTTTCTTGAAGACGGCAGATGACTTGAGTTTAATATTCTATCACATACTGGTTTCATCTGCCTTGGATATAGCATGTTAATATCAGTCTTATCTTAGACAATAATTCACAGAATATACCCGAAATATATGAGCAGTCGTTGAGAACTATGCATGACTTGGCCCTTATTTTTTTCTAAACTTTATTTTGGGGTGGGGGATAAACATCCAGAGAACATCACACAAACTTAACTTTCTAATGGATAGTTTTTTTTTTTAATGATTTTTCATATAGTCAAACTTGTCCATGTGATCACCTCTATCAAGCAGTCACCTGTATTAAAAGATTACCTTTTTCTTGTCCTGTCATAGACAATTTCATATGAATAGAACCTCTTTTAAGAGGTCACCTGTCATAAAAGACCACTTTTTCTTTGTCCAAACGGTGACCTCTTAATACAGGTTTGTCTGTATTAGGTAATATTTCGTTCCTTGGTCATACATTAAACATACCATACCATGATATCATACCACCAGTGCCTATCAAAATATTCTCATTTTCAGGTCTTTTTTAAACCAATTCTTTCTTACAAATCTTGCTAAAAAAAAAGGGGGAGATAATACCTGCTGATAAAAAAATCCCACCAGAGGGAAACATCAGTACACTTTCTACTGGATGTCCATGATTGACAGATATAGCACAATCTGTAGTTCTGGTATCCCACATTTTCACAGTGTGGTCATAGGCACCTACAATATATAACAACACAATCTTAAGTTCAAATATCCAATTTCTTCACATTGTTCAGTTATCACATATTGATGAGATGATGATGATGTCCTCTTTGTACTAGACCAGCACACTTAGTTGGGCTTTTATAGTGCTAACTCACTGAAACAACAGTTAGTGGGTAGACATGTCAGTCCACTCAGAAACATTATCCTAATTTGAAGCCAACCAGTCTTTTCTTATGCTTGTTAATGCTGCATGATACATGGAGTAGCAGCCAATACCAATTTTTTAATATTTGGTTTGACCCGATACGGACTTGAACCCAAGATCTAACACACTTGACACTAGGACCTTAACCAGTACACCACTGATATGGTTTAATTAGCAGAGATAATGGATAATTAGCTAATTCTTCTCTAATGATTTAGCTAGATGAACTCAATTGTATCAGCATAGAAAACAGAAGGAGCAAACAAGAAAACAAGATACACTGTTACCATGTGTAGTTCACATCTTCAAGTCGTAGGAACATGTAATCAAGTTGATTTCATGAAATGCACTACTAATATAGAGTATTAGTAGAAATGCTTATAGTAAAACATTTTTCTATTCCTTATTTCTTCTTTGTTAAAAAAAGACTAGAACTTTTGGATGCCTTTCAACATTTTTTTTTTTTGCTGTTCATTGTCAGTCATTATATTTATTCAAGCTAAATTAGGGGCCGGGTGGCTCAATGAGTTGGACCTAACAACTCATACAAGCTTATCACCAATACGGCATGAGTTTGTACCCGGATTTGTAAATGACAAAAAAGGGTGCACTTGACTCGCAGCCGCAAGTGATAAAGTTTACCAGTTGCTTGCCCAAGGTCGGTGGTTCTCTCCGGGTACTCCGGCTTCCTCCACCACTAAAACTGGTCGCCATGATATAGCTGAAATATTGTTGAAAGTGGTGTTAAAAACACCAAAAATCAAATCAAGCTAAAATAATGATACAAGGAACAAGATCAGACCTAACATATAATTTCTTACATTTAAATAATGTATCACAATGTACTAACCAGTCAATATTATATCTTTACTTGCCATGCTAGCGACACCACAACGGACATAATCCTGCAACAGAAAAAAATATCATAAAATTTACTTGGCATGCTATCGACACCACAACGGACATAATCTTGCAACAGAAAAAAATATTGTAAATCATAATAAATCTATCCTCAATATAACTGAGGAATCGTAGCTCTTATGGACAGACATTTGTTTTTCTATGGTCTCAAAATAAAAAGAAGCTATGATTCCATGGCTACCCTAATTAGAGATCACATTGACAGTACTTTGCACTTTACAAGACAAGTTCAATGATATTAAAGGAGTAATCAGAAGCTGTAAATCAAAGGACAAGACAATACAATGACCAAAAGAAAAAGAACCAACAATGATTAACAAAACACTACACAGTTTACAAGTGAAATCAAGACACCATTAGCAACTTGTTGATTCTTTAATAATTTTATTCATTTCTCAAGGCATTAACCTTGTTGGTCAATGACATGCATGAACCAGACCTGTATCTTTCAATTCAGATCAAAATATTATTAAACAAATTCTTAACTAAATGAAACTATTTGACAAAACTTTCTCGGTTTTCTTACTCATTTACGATTTTCGTTTTATCTGTTAATGAGAAGATGTACCAGGAGATTCAACATGATTACCAAATTGAATTAAAGATTGAACGACCTATGCCAAATATTATTGCCCGTGATGTGTTAACAATGTCAGTTATGTTTCCTTGTCTGACATAGACAAAAATTTAATTATCTTGATATCCACAAATATGTTAATCTTATCTTGGATAATTTAACTAATATCATAATGGTTTCTCTTAATCTAGTTAAGAATTAAGCTTTCACCAGATGAAAATTGTTCTGTATTAGATTGTATGATTAATCATCTCATGTTTTCCCCACTCTATCTGGTAGCTAGTAGTAGCTTCTGCAAAAAGAAGGGAGAGAACAGCAGACCATCTATGTTTGAAAACTTGAAACAATTGACAAGATGGAGAAGGGAGTTTTTTTGTTTTTTTTTCTTGTTCCTGTCCAAAGTCGAGACCTGTATCTTCAATGCCATATGTCGTGTTTTTTCTTTGTGTTCAATGATTTGTGGCTGTTCATTTTTGTTGATATTGGTGGAATTGATGACCAATACCATTTAAATTTTCTTTTCACAATGTCATGCTATATCAAAATACCAAAGTTGAAAAGGTAGGAGAGTATATCAGATCATAGGCCTTAAATATGAAAATGGTCCAATGAATCCATTCCTATGGCAAGGACTTGCGACAGGTCGGTGATTTTCTTCGGTTTCCTCCACCAATAAAACCGACCACCACAAATCAAATGAAATATTGTCAAAAGTGGCATTAAACACCATAAAGCAAGGAACCTGCGAATCTGAGAAGTTCATCGAATTTATAAATTTTTATCACAATACTGTGCTTCATCAACATATAAAAGTCCACAACACCAGAAAGAAAGAAAAATAACAAAAATGGGAGAAAAAAGAAAAAAAAAACAAGAGAAAAAAAGAAGCACAAACAAAGACACAAATTATAGAGACCTAATGACTTTATCTTGTAGAATCTTGATATGTAATTATCCCTAAGAAAATAACAATAGATAATGTAAAAATCAGGCAGGAAATTTCTACACTATCACCAAATTATTTGTTTATTATTGACAGACATAAAATAAGATTTGTTGATTAATGAACAGGCTGGCAGAGGTTAATTCTTAAAATCATAAGGTGCTGATACCTCTCCTCCTTATATTCATTACTCAATGTCATCAAGATACTTTAGATTAATCAAAAACAGTTACAGGAACGTTTTTTTTATCCATTTACAAAATTTTCTTGACTATAAAATGGTTACTGCATCATATACTTACCGTACCACTTAAATTCTAGTGGTTCATATTTCATAAACTATTTTGTATCTTTTCTGCCATAAAGATTATTAAAATTTCATAATTTTTTCAGAATACTTTTGTTTAAATGCCCATAACCATTTGTCAAGAGAGAATCTTAAACCTCCATTTCACTGTTTAATATAAACTGTTATAAAAGTCACCAGAATTTATAACAACTATTATATGGTTAAATATATAATCATGTGGTGAGATTTAGAATCCTACTGTATAAAGCTATTTTCATGATTCACTTGGTTACCGAAAAACAGCTTTTTGTCTTGTGTTTGGTTTATATACAAGGGCAATGCAAAGCGTGGCATATTCCCTCACCTAAAAATTTACCTTTGACCTTGAAATCAATAGGGTTCCAGATTCTCTTAAGGACTAAGTATGTACCAAGTTTGGTCAAAATCCATTGAAGTATGTTGATTCTAGAGTGTTCACAAGGATGTTACAGGGTAAAAATTAGACCCTGTGACCTTGACCTTTGACCTTGAAAATCAAGAGGGTTTCAGATTCTCTTATGGACTAAGTATGTACCAAGTTTGGTCAAAATCCATTGAAGGATGTTGATTCTAGAGTGTTCACAAGGATGTTATAGGGTAAAAATTAGACCTTGTGACCTTGACCTTGAAAATCAATAGGGTTCCAGATTCACCTAAGGACTAAGTATGTACCACGTTTGGTCAATATCCATTGAAGAATGTTGATTCTAAAGTGTTCACAAGGATGCTACGCAGTAAATAATTTGACCCGGTGACCTTGACCTTTGACCTATGACCATGAAAATCAATAGGGTTCCAGATTCTCTTAAGGACTAAGTATGTACCAAGTTTGGTCAAAATCCATTCAAGGATGTTGATTCTAGAGTGTTCACAAAGATGATACGGAAGGATGGACGGAAGGACGGACAGTAGCGTTGCTATATCCGTTCGCAACTTCGTTGGTGAGGGGATAATAAACCTAGCGAGGCCCATAATAGCCTTCACTGGTATTGGATGGAAGGCATATCTGCATTGGGTCTTAAAAGTCTTAGCTGACATTGGCTTGAAGCCTTAGCTGACATTGGCTATTGGTATATCTGGTGCCTTAAAAGCCTTAGCTGACATTGGACATAGGTATATCTGTTTGGTGCCTTAAAAGCCTTCGCTGATATTGGCTTTTGATATATCTGACTTGGGCCTTAAAAGCCTTAGCTGACATTGGTTATTGATATATCTGTCTTGGGCCTTAAAGCCTTAGCTGACATTGGCTATTGGTATATCTACCTTGGGCCTTAAAAGCCTTAGCTGACATTGGTTATTGGTATATCTACCTTGGGCCTTAAAAGCCTTAGCTGACATTGGCTATTGGTATATCTACCTTGGGCCTTAAAAGCCTTAGCTGATATTGGGCATAGGTATATCTGTCTGGTTCC
>MJUT01000725.1:959876-973205 GCA_002080005.1 Gigantidas platifrons
ATGAGCTTGTTTTCCATTGGTTTGTGTCACACCAAATGAGCTTGTTTTCCATTGGCTTGTGTCACACCAGATGAGCTTGTTTTCCATTGGGTTGTGTCACACCAGATGAGCTTGTTTTCCATTGGTTTGTGTCACACCAAATGAGCTTGTTTTCCATTGGTTTGTGTCACACCAAATGAGCTTGTTTTCCATTGGTTTGTGTCACACCAGATGAGCTTGTTTTCCATTGGTTTGTGTCACACCAAATGAGCTTGTTTTCCATTGGCTTGTGTCACACCAGATGAGCTTGTTTTCCATTGGTTTGTGTCATTATTATTTCTGGCTTAGGGTGAGGGTTATGGTGTTTAATGCCATTTTCAACAATATTTCAGTTAAATCATGGCGGCCAGTTTTATTGGTGGAGGAAACCATAGTATCCAGAGAAAACCACCGGCCTGTCACAAGTCACAGACAAACTTTATCACATAATGTTGTATCAAGTACTCCTCGCCATGAGCGGGATTCAAACTCACAACTTTAGTGGTGATAGGCACTGAATGCATAGGTAGTTGTAAATCCAACTACCATACGATCATGACCATGACAGTCCCTTCTGTGCTTAGAAGATTGAGGTTTGACAGTGGAGTACTCCGTATTGTTGTGGTTGATTATATAGATTCACTTATTATTTTTCAATTGTGACTTCTGAGAAGAAGAAAATTCTCTCATTGGCTGTTGTTAAACTTTTTTTCTTTCAGTGGTTTCTCATCAACATAGTGGGTAAAAAAATTTTTAATGGAACACGAAACATTTAAGCTTTGCTCTCAATTTGTGTAGAAGTTTCACTCAAAGTGTCCTTCCTTAATTTTGTTTGCTACGATGGCAACCATCTTTAATTTTCATTCTACATAAAAAATGCATTACACAAAAGTACATATCTCTGGTCAAATGAAGAAGAACACTGATCTGATGAAGCTTTAAGACCCTAAATTGAATATCAGAAAGGTGAGAGAAATGGGGGTATAGAGGTAGGGAAACAAGAGTCGTGGGTGAGGGAACCTGAAGTCAAGAGTCACCTACATTGTATTGTCCACCCATCTTATATATTTTGTATATACAACCAACAAGCATGGATGTGTATACATGTCAAAAATATATACTCTCTTTACTCCTATAGCACCTGGAAATTTCAATTAATTATACAAAAAAAACAAGAAGAAAACAATGACATGTTTTGTCAGAAATTTTGGATCAGTCATTATTCATACCGATTCATACATCAAAACCAGTCATTTTTAACTATCTAAGGCATTCTCCCTAAAATAATTGTTTCCCACCCCCTTATAACACTAATTAATTACTGTACTTCCTAACTGTAATTTAATCAGCACATGAATAAAAGCACAAGCAAATAATTTGCCATAAAAAATCGGTACCGCCACATGTAGATGTTGTAATAAAACACAAAAGAGGATGATTTTAATTAAAGACGAAGATTCCAATCCTTGACAAGAATTTGGTTTGATTGTCTTTATGTCTTACAATAATGCCATTAATAAAGAATGATATCAAAATATACCAGTCATTATGTATTATATATATATGTAGCCCATCTTACAGATTGGGTGCATATTTTATTATAGTACTACATTATTCGCCTTGGGAAAAAAATATATTTATTGTTCCTTGACTGAAATCAAGTAGATTTCAAAAGAATAGAATATTCTTCTTGTTATTTTCTGAATAGCTTTAGCAAAAAAAATTTTTTTAATATATTTATAACTGCAGTTTTAAGTGCAGTAAGATCAGTGCATTGTATTTGCTTGCATTACCAATAAATTTGTGCTAAAAAATATATTACATTTTTGCACATTTCTTTAGAGGTCAGGGATAATACTTAAAAGGGGCCCAGTAGCCCAAAACCACTCAGACAGACAGTAACCCAGCTGACTACTGAAATTTTGAATATTTCATGTGCTAAGTCGGTTGCTGGGACCTAAGTATGTGTGCTGGACTACTAAAATTGTTCCTTTAAGGAGTCCAGTTGGCAAATACAGGAATAACAAGGGCAACGCAAAGCGTGGCATATCCCCTTGCCTAAAAATTTGACCTTTGACCTATGACCTTGAAAATCAATAGGGTTCCAGATGCTCTTAAGGACTAAGTATGTACCAAGTTTGGTCAAAATCCATTGAAGGATGTTGATTCTAGAGTGTTCACAAGAATGTTACATGGTAAAAATTAGACTCTGTGACCTTTGACCTATGACCTTGAAAATCAATAGGGTTCCACATTTTCTTAAGGATTAAGTATGTACTACATTTGGTCAAAATCCATTGAAGGATGTTGATTCTAGAGTGTTCACAAGGATGTTACAAGGTACAAATTAGACCATGTGACCTTGACCTTTGACCTAGAAAATCAATAGGCTTTCAGATTCTCTTAAGGACTAAGTATATACCAAGTTTGGTCAAAATCCATTGAAGGATGTTGATTCTAGAGTGTTCACAAGGATGTTACGGAAGGACGGACGAACGGTAGCATTACTAAATCCCTTCGCAACTTCGTTGGCGAGGGGATAATAAGTTTTGTTACAGGTTAAATATATTAATTCTATTCAATCATTTTTTTTAAATGCACTGTATTAATCTGCTTGTCGATAAAGCTCCCTTTTCAACCAACTGGGATTAATCAGGTAGTTAGATTTGGAGCAGGATAAGTCTAAGAGCACAATTAAAACAATCACTGGACTTAAACTGAAAACAGACAAAATCTACAAATGTTTCAAACAAGCACTATGCAAGTCAAAGCAGTGACTTAAGTCATTCAGAGCATGTTGCCCATACTGCAGTTTTTAATCTGTAAAATTTGTTCACGCCATAATATGGCTGAAATACTGCTAAAGTTGGTGTTAAACATCAATCAAGCAATCAGTACTGCAGTTTTCTGAATTGTACCATCAAGTAATCCTATTTTTCATAATTTGCTACCACCTGAACACTCTTCTTATTAATACAAACTTTATTTAAGAATTGCAATAAAATCAAATTACATAACATCTGAATTAATTAACTACATGTATAATTGTACCTTACATGGATTTCTCAAATTAATAAGCAGACAAATTAGCTAGCAAACCATTGTAAGATTTTTAAATCTCAAAATACATGCAATTGTAATGCATCCTAGTCAGATTACAATTTGAAACAGACAATGGCTTTGGAAATTGTAAGCCTAAGGCTAAGCCTTCAAGATGATGTGCTTAACTTAGACTCTCAAGAGCAAGTATCACTCACATGATTGAAACATATTGCAAAAAAAAATTCCTTACAGCATATATAGAATTTTTTTTAAACTGTGTTCAACAATGGTGGTCATTTTAGAATTCTAATAATACACGAAAAAAAAAGAAACAAAATTTATAGGTTCAGGATTATTGTGTTTAAAACCATTTTCAACAATATTTCAGTTATATCAGTCAATTTTATTGGTGGAGGAAACCACAGTACACAGTGAAAAGCATCAACCTGTCGCTAGTCAATGACAAACTTTATCACATAATGTTGTATCAAGTACACCTCGCCATGAACGGGGTTTGAACTCATAACTTCAGTGTTGATATGCACTGATTACACAGGTAGTTGTAAATCCAACTACCTTACGATCACGGCCACGAGGGCCACCAAAATTTATAATAAGCAGTATGGATAGATTGTTGTCAAATAGTTTACTGTATGATTCTATAACACTTTTATACCCGGTATTAAACAGTTTGTCTCCTTGTGTAAAGCAAAACAAGCTCTAAAATTTATAAATTATCTGACACACCTTTCAAGATTTCATATATGAAACTGCTTCTATGAAAGACTATCGCCATGTCCTCATGATTCCCATAAGATAAAGAAATATTTTATTTAAACCAAAACATAGGTACGTCATGAAGATTTCTTATACAAGTTTAAAAAGAGATCTAAATTTCAATAAAGATATTACATTGTATATAAAAAGCAAAATGTAAATTATAATTTTTAGAAACATTTATTTATGATGCTGGTAGTAGAATAACAAAATGTTTTCAATCATACATATTACAAATTCACTGACAAATAGCAAGTTGTAATATTTGCAAAATTTTGGATTTTTTAGTGTGAAATTTAGCCATTCGCTTGTTACATAATTTGGTGTCATAAATAAGACCTTAATTACAAATTTATCTATGACACAGGTAAACTGCTAGTTTATTATCCACAATAAACATTGACAGAATGTTTGAAATTATTTGATATATATTATCAAAATGTGCAAATGTATGTTATAATGTTTACTAATAGAATAAGATGGAAAGAATAATGGTCATAGTTATATGACACAACATATTTTATGAAAAAAAGGAAAATGAGAATTGCTGTTTATAATATTAATTTACAATGTGCTGTATGTTATTGCATGTAATGATCACATTAAAACTGAATTGTAATTCATAGTTCTGAGTAAGGAATACAGGTCCATAATTTTCTTTAAAGATATTGGACAGATACACATAGGACAAAATAACATAAAACACTAATATATTGGTTGTCATGACATTAAATGTAATCAGTAATGTAATCGATTACATTTACAAAGTAATTGTAATTTAATCGATTACATTTGAAAATTGATGTAATCGTAATGTAATTATGAAAATTGCAAAGTAATTGTAATGTAATCGATTACATTTGAAAGTAATTGACCCCAAGTTTGTTCCCAGATACTAATGCACATTCTTTCTCTTGAATTCTTTATATTAAATTCCAACCTGACATTGTACTCACCCCAAACTGTGAAAACCAGGCAATTCACAAGCAAACAGTTGAATTATTTTGTTTCAATGTGTCTTATATTGTGCAAGTACGTTGTATTTATACACCCATTCTTTATATCCAAAAAAATGTCTGCCCAGTATATATTTTTCGAAAGGATTATTTATATCACTATCAGTACTTGCTACATGTATTATTGATATTAAAGTGTACATATAAATGTCAGAGCATAAGTTGGCCCAATTTTGTTTTGGGTTTCAAGATGCAATGTTTTTCTTTGTCACAAGAGTTTTGAAAAGTGTTGAATTGCCATTTACAAAGTGCTCTGTACTTTTTAAAGTATTTTTTATTTTGGTTTATTTATATTATATCAACAGTTGGTCCAACATCAAATCCATTTTTGAGGTTTGAAGTATTATTAAAATCAAAGACATAATACTATGTACAGAAACATGTATCAGACTGATGGTAACAGCAATATTTAAACTTGGTACTCATACTTTAAAAGACAGTAAAACAGATTTTGAATTCAAACCGAAATGTTGTGCTTTTTATGTGGCCACCTCGGACTCTTGGTCAATTAATAGTCATAGCACCTCTGAAACATGCATAGAACATGGAGGTGCTAAACATGTGGCAATATACAGCAGGAACATATCAACTACTCTATATTAAAAAAAAAAAAAAAAAACACCTACCTACCTACCCTATTTTTTTGGAACTGTTACCGGAAACACAGAATTTTTTTTTTATGGCCTTAGTTTATATTTATGTTAATAAAAACGTAGATTTCTAATTTAGTGAAACCGCCTTCTATAGTTGTCACCACATAAAATGAAACAAAAAGTACAACTCGGAAAAGGACCACACTACTGTATGACCCTTTATATACTTTGGGTTCAAAGTTCAAACAGAACAATGGTCTTTGAAAAGTAGATCTAGACTTAAACATAATGTCAATAGTGCTGTGTCAAACTACATTCCACTATGGTGGCCATCTTGATGGTGGCCATCCAACAGACACCAACAGACACCAAAAACAACATTCTTAGAGGACTAGAGTGCTATGTCAAACTATATTCCACTATGGTGGCCATCTTGAATATCCAACAGACACCAAAAACAACATTTTAAAAGGACTAGAGTGCTATGTCAAACTATATTCCACTATGGTGGCCATCTTGAATATCCAACAGACACCAAAAACAACATTTTAAGAGGACTATCAAAGAAGATAATTCTTTTTTTAAGTTTCAGAAAGTGTATTTAGCTGTTGGTTACATTGTGGAATGTAGGCCTGCAGCAAACTCATATACATGTACAACGTACATACATATATTTGAAAAAGGCTCATCCAATGGACATTCCAGCCATGTGTTGTCTTATCCAGCTCAGTGGTTTCAGAAAAGCACGTTGAAATATGACAAGGTTACCATTGTAAAAAAAAAGAGAACTGCCTAGCGCATGAATGCGTGACGTATCCCCCCGCACTTGCATAATATTTAGTTTTATATATTTATAGAAAGCAGCCTTGCAGTCTTAATGAATAACATACCTACAAGCCACATGCAAAAATTATTCAAATCTATCCATGTTTACTAAAGTTATCACGTAAACAAGATACAATTCTCAAAATTGGTGATTTTTCAACCAAAAACTAACATTTTCCCCCAAAACCCTTGTTTCAAATATTTCCATGTTAGAACCCATCCGAGATAATGATAATTACAAGCCACTTGCAAAATATTATTAAAATCTATCAATGTTTACTAAAGTTATCGTGTAAACAAGACACAATTCTCAAAATTGGTGATTTTTCAACCAAAAACTAAGATTTTCCCCCAAAACCCTTGCTTCAAATATTTCCATGTTAGAACCCACCCATGATAATGATAATTACAAGCCACATGCAAACAATTATTCAAATCTATCCATGTTTACCCAAGTTATCACATAAACAAAACTCAATTCTCAAAATTGTTGATTTTTCAACCAAAAATTAAGATTTTCCCCAAAAACCCTTGCTTCAAATATTTCCATGGAAAAACCCATCCAAGATAATGATATTTACAAGCCACACGCAAAAAATTATTCAAATTTATCCATGTTTACTAAAGTTATCGTGTAAACAAGACTCAATTCTCAAAATTGATGATTTTTCAACCAAAAACTAAGATTTTCCCCCAAAACCCTTGCTTCAAATATTTCTATGTTAGAACCCATCCAATATAATGATAATTACAAGCCACATGCAAAACAATTTTCAAATCTATCCATGTTTACTCAAGTTATCGCGTAAACAAAACTCAATTCTCAAAATTGGTGATTTTTCAACCAAAAACTAACATTTTCCCCCAAAAGCCTTGCATAAAATATTTCCATGTTAGAACCCATCCAATATAATGATAATTACAAGCCACATGCAAAAAATTATTCAAATCTATCCATGTTTACTCAAGTTATCGCGTAAACAAGAAAGTGTGACGGGTGGACAGACAGACAGACAGACAGACGGCCGCTATTACTATATCCCCTCACCGCTATCGCGGGGGGATAAAAACCCAAAAAGAGATAAAGAAAACATGCAATGAATTAAGTGCCAAGCAGATGTGGGGAGTTGAGGGGCAGAAGTGTTTAGCTATTAAACCTGTAAATGGAGTTGACCTGCTCTTGGTGGATATGCTTGACACATGAACAGGGTTAGGTTTATGGTGTTTAATGTCACTTTCAACAATATTTCAGTTATATCGTGGCGGTCAGTTTTATTGGAGAACCTGGACAAAACCTGACCGACCTGTTCCAAGTCACTGACAAACTTTATCACATAATGTTGTATCGAGTACACCTCGGGGTTCACAATGTAAGTATATTTTGTATATCCTGTAATGTAAAAAAGTCCAAAAGAGCAGAAACAGTTCTGATAATTTTCAAGGGTGTCCTCTTCTACCATGTCTGTGCTTATACTGTTACTATTTCTTTTATCCTTTGTTCTACATGAATCAAGGTGGTCTATGACTAAATAACACTAAAGGTTATTTGACACCCTTTATTAGTACTCAAAATCCTACGATTGCAGGATAAGATACCATTATACCACTCGTAAATAAAATACTGATATGATATTATATTTACTGAGTTCTTACTCTATTGATATTTATAATTCTACAATATTATTAAAAATTACACATTTCTTGGATCTTTGTTTATCTAATGTCAGATAAAAGAAATTCTCAAAAGATCCAACACACATCTCATTTTAATTAAATCGTGGGTAGAGTTGAATTTAAATTTCCACTAAAAAAGAGCTGGACTTTCCTTCAAACTGGAAGTGTGATTAATAATATACAGGTAGACATTATTATTACTGCATGTACTACACTCACCTGCACAAATTATTTTTATTACTATGGTATTTAGATAAGTTGCATAAAATATAGTATTGTTATGACACTTAATTGGATGAAATATAGTATTGCTTTTTTATGACACTTAATTGCATAAAATATAGTATCGCTATGACACTTAATTGCATAAAATATAGTATTGTTATGGCACTTAATTGCATAAAATATAGTATCGATATAACACTTAATTGCATAAAATATAGAACTGTTATGACACTTAATCGCATAAAATCTAGTATTGCTATGACACTTAATTGCATAAAATATAGTATTGATTTGACACTTAATTGCATCAAATCAAGTATTGTTATGACACTTAATTGCATAAAATATATTATCACATATTTTGTTACAATATGTTCGTATTTGCATATCCAATAACAGCTAGATGTCAGTGTTGGTTATTTGCCCTCCGGTCAAATACGGGGCAAATATCCATATTTGCCCTCACATATCTGTATTTGCCCCCTATTTCAACTTCCGGTATCTGCACAGTGGTCTCAAAGATTATATGTCAAAGTACAAGGAAAGATAATGCAAAAAGATATGCATAAATTCGTATTTCAATCAAATTAAAACATTTCAACATATTGGAACAAAGTTTAAATAACTTGAAACGGAATAATTACCTCAAATGTATACGTCGTGTTGAATAGGAATTTCCATTCAAATGTCAATGTCTTGGGTAGATTTTACAAACAGTTTCTAACGTCATTGCACAGATCAACATTGTTTAGTATATTTTTGAAACCAGACTCGAAACAAAAATATTTGCAAGTTGAACAAAGGCAAATCTCTTAAGCATTTATTTTCGCAATTTGTCCGTTCAAAGATCTTTTTTGCAATATAAAAGTCAATGCTTTGCTGCCGGGCTTGATATGGGACACTTAATTGCATAAAATATACTATAGTACTGTTATGACACTTACCTTGCATAGAGAGATTAGTATTTTATTCCTATGACACTCATTTGCATAAATCATTTTATTGCTACAACATTTATTTGCATAGAATATCTGTATGCTATCACACTTAGTTACAGAGTATTTTACTGCAATCACACTTAATTGCATAGAATATTCAATGCTATCACACATAGTTGCAGAGAATCTTACTGCTATCACACTTAGTTCCACAGAATATTTAATGTTATTATACCTCAGTATATATTTTCTATATAAAATTAAATGCAGATAAAATTACTATTTCGCACATAAAAATCCAATTGCTGATGTTGTTTAAAAAGTTTTGATGACTGATCATGACTATTATCCCTAGGGAGCACCTACATGCCCGAGAGATACGATTATTTGTTTACCAGACGATAAAATGGCATCTGCTGAAGCAGGTCGATTTGCTTCACTCTCCGAGGAGGATTTTGACAAAATATTGGATGACAGAGACTCTAAAAACACGAAAAATGTCATAAAGGTATCCGTCAAAGTTTTGAAGGACTATTTAACAGAAAAAGCTGGTGACTTTTCAGATGTATCAGAGCTGGACGAGGCCAGCACCAGTGATGTCGTGTCAACACTGAGAAAATTTTATGGCGAGATATGCAAGGCCGATGAATCATTCTATGCTAAAATGTCCATGGTAACCCTTAGATTTGGTCTTCAGAAACATTTCTTAAAGACTCGTAAGGAAGATATTATTAATCTTGAACAATATCAGTCAGCAAATGAGATGTTTAAAGCTGTTTGCGTCCAGTTAAAAAAGGAGGGGTACGGTGAAACTAAACATAAAGAAAGTATAACGCCTGAAGATTTAAATAAACTGTACAGCAGTGACTGTTTTCGTAAAGATAAGCCTGAGTCTTTACAATATAGAGTATTTTTTTAATACTTGTACTATTATTGTCACAGAGGCAGAGAAAATGTTAGAGATATCCAAAAAAGTGATTTTGAAATTAAAACTGACTCCCAGGGAAGAAGATATATTTCCATTAAGAAAAAGAGACAAACTAAAAACCATAGAGGAGACGATTTTACTGACACAGATGATAAAGATGGCCGTCTGTATGAAAGACCAGGTATTTACATGTATATTGCAATTTACCATTAATTATTACTGAATACATGTATATTACGGTATATCTTATAAAACCATATATTATCAGATAAAATGTTCTACAGTACATGTACACTTAGATAAAACATTAAAGATTAAAGAAACACATTCAAAAATCAATGCACAAATGTGAAGTCAATTTTACTTGCACGTTCTTTTGACTCCGCCAATAAAACCGACCGTCATGAAATAACCTATATGGTGTTGAAAGTGAAGCTAAACCGAACAAATAAACTAGCATGTACAACCAAAATATAGATACACAATGCATGAAAACCAAAATGTATGTCCAGTATATGTAACATGTTTATACACACATAGTTTTATTTTATCCATGATAAATACAAAAAAAATGTACAATGTAATATTTGTACACTTGCTGTTCCACGATATATATTCAAATACATAATTATTTTTATTAGCTCAATTAATATAAGTTTATCTAAAATCACTGTAATATATGATTATATTTTGTAGGTGATGAAAACTGCCCAGTTACAACATTTGAACTTTATCTGAGTAAACTGCACCCAGACAACTCAAACATCTGGCAGCGACCAAAGAAAGTGGAAAATGTTTCCGAGGCTCTGTGGTACGATAATGTAGCTGTCGGGAAAAACACATTGGGAAATATCATGCAAAAACTTAGCGAGGAAGCCAAACTTTCAAAACCATATACAAATCTGAAAGTGCTATTCGTTCGTATACAAAGCGCCTTAGTGAGAAGAAAAAGCGTCAAATGTCAGATATTTTGATCAATTGTACTAAATCAAATGTCGAACCTCAACCAAAAGTTTGCCGTCAATCTATTAATTCAGAAGTCATTGAAACACAGGCTGCTGATCAGGACAATAGTATTCCAGATCTGTTAGGAGATGACATTGAATTTGAAGCAGTTTTAAAAAATATTCAAAACTACGAAAACAATGAGAATCAAACAAGTATAAATAAAAACAGTGTTAATCAAACCAGTAATGAAAGCAGTGTCAGTCTGATGAACAATAATGTACCAGAAGTTGTTACAAACTGCACATCAAATACGTTTCAGAAATTTCAGCTTCCACAAGGTTTCGCTATTCAAAACATTAATAATTCAAACATAAGTTTCCACTTTCATCAGTAAAATATTTTATTGACAATTGAATTTAATTTTGTTGATCAATTTTTTAAACTGGTTAGAATTGTTGTTACATGTTTATTGTTGATATTTTTTCTTAATATTACTATTAAGAACTTCTATTTGTGTCTTTTTGATAGCTATATTTTCTCAGATTTCCTAGATTGCCTTTGGTATAATAAAACACTTATTTACTGGCTATTCGGACAATAGCAAGTTTATTGTCCCCCTCGACACCAACTATTTCCCTCCGCTTCGCGTCAGGAAATAGTTGGTGTCTCGGGGGACAATAAACTTGCTATTGTCCTCATAGCCAGTAAATAGGTGTATACTATCACACTTAGTTGCACAGAACATTTACTGCTATCACACTTAGTTGCAGACTATTTTACTGCTATCACACATAGTTCCATAGTGTATTTTACCGATGACTGGATATGCAATCGCGTAATATAAAGAAATGTTACCAGAAAAGGCTACTAATTCCAGATTTTCCCCGGCAATAAGTCTGATCAGTTTGAGAATTATCTGACTGATTTTGGGAAAAATTACCCTATTTTCCACAGGGAATGCGGCCGAAATTCGGCAGTAAATTAAGGGGAGCAAAAACCCCCGAGACACTTATCCTTGTAGAGTTTGTTACTGTTAAGACACTTACCCTTGTAGAGTTTGTAACTGTTCAGATATTAACCCCTGTAGAGTTTGTTACTGCTAAGACACTAACCCTTGTAGAGTTTGTTACTGTTAAGACACTTACCCTTGTAGAGTTTGCTACTGTTAAGACACTTATCCTTGTAGAGTTTGTTACTGTTAAGACACTTACCCTTGTAGAGTTTGTTACTGTTAAGACACTTATCCTTGTAGAGTTTGTTACTGTTAAGACACTTACCATTGTAGAGTTTGTTACTGTTAAGACACTTACCCTTGTAGAGTTTGCTACTGTTAAGACACTTATCCTTGTAGAGTTTGCTACTGTTAAGACACTTACCCTTGTAGAGTTTGCTACTGTTAAGACACTTACCCTTGTAGAGTTTGCTACTGTTAAGACACTAACCCTTGTAGAGTTTGTTACTGTTAAGACACTTACCCTTGTAGAGTTTGCTACTGTTAAGACACTTATCCTTGTAGAGTTTGTTACTGCTAAGACACTAACCCTTGTAGAGTTTGCTACTGTTAAGACACTTATCCTTGTAGAGTTTGCTACTGTTAAGACACTTATCCTTGTAGAGTTTGTTACTGTTAAGACACTTACCCTTGCAGAGTTTGCTACTGTTAAGACACTAACCCTTGCAGAGCTTGTTACTGCAAAGACACTTATCCTTGTAGAGTTTGTCACTGTTAAGACACCTACCCTTGTAGATTTTGTTACTGTTAAGACACTAACCCTTGTAGAGTTTGCTACTGTTAAGACACTTATCCTTGTAGAGTTTGTTACTGTTAAGACACTTACCCTTGCAGAGTTTGCTACTGTTAAGACACTAACCCTTGCAGAGCTTATTACTGCAAAGACACTTATCCCTGTAGAGTTTGTCACTGTTAAGACACCTACCTTTGTAGATTTTGTTACTGTTAAGACACTTCCCCTTGTATAGCTTGCTACTATTAAGACACTTATCCTTGTTGAGTTTGTTACTGTTAAGACACTTACATTGTACCCTTGTAGAGTTTGCTACTGTTAAGACACTTATCCTTGTTGAGTTTGTTACTGTTAAGACACTAACCCTTGTAGAGTTTGCTACTGTTAAGACACTTATCCTTGTAGAGTTTGTTACTGCTAAGACACTTACCCTTGTAGAGTTTGTTACTGTTAATACACTTACACTTGTAGAGTTTGTTACTGTTAAGACACTTACCCTTTCAGAGTTTGCTACTGTTAAGACACTTACCCTTGCAGAGTTTGCTACTGTTAAGACACTTACCCTTGTAGAGTTTGTTACTGTTAAGACACTTACCCTTG
>MJUT01000725.1:973901-988406 GCA_002080005.1 Gigantidas platifrons
GACACTTACCCTTGTAGAGTTTGTTACTGTTTGGACACTTACCCTTGTAGAGTTTGTTACTGCTAAGACACTTACCCTTGTAGAGTTTGTTACTGTTCAGACACTTACCCTTGTAGAGTTTGTTACTGTTAAGACACTTACCCTTGCAGAGTTTGCTACTGTTAAGACACTTACCCTTGTAGAGTTTGCTACTGTTAAGACACTAACCCTTGCAGAGCTTGTTACTGCAAAGACACTTATCCTTGTAGAGTGTGTCACTGTTAAGACACCTACCCATGTAGATTTTGTTACTGCTAAGACACTTCCCCTTGTATAGCTTGCTACTGTGTAGACGCTTACCTTTGTAGAGTTTGTTACAGCTAAGACACTAACCCTTGTAGAGTTTGATACAGTTCAGACACTTACCATTGTAGAGTTTGCTACTGCTAAGACACTTACCCTTGTAGAGTTTGTTACTGTTTGGACACTTACCCTTGTAGAGTTTGTTACTGTTTGGACACTTACCCTTGTAGAGTTTGTTACTGCTAAGACACTTACCCTTGTAGAGTTTGTTACTGTTCAGACACTTACCCTTGTAGAGTTTGTTACTGTTAAGACACTTACCCTTGTAGAGTATTCTACTGTTCAGACACTAACCCTTGTAGAGTTTGTTACTGTTAAGACACTTACATTGTACCCTTGTAGAGTTTGCTACTGTTAAGACACTTACCCTTGTAGAGTTTGTTACTGTTAAGACACTTACCCTTGTAGAGTTTATTATTGTTAAGACACTTACCCTTGTAGAGTTTGTTATTGTTCAGACACTTACCCTTGTAGAGTTTGTTACTGTTCAGACACTTACCATTGTAGAGTTAGTTACTGTTCAGACACTGACCCTTGTAGAGTTTGTTACTGTTCAGACAATTAATACTGTAGTTTGTTACTGATCAGACACTTACCCTTGTCGAGTTTGTTATTGTTCAGACACTTACCATTGTAGAGTTAGTTACTGTTCAGACACTAACCCTTGTAGAGTTTGTTACTGTTCAGACAATTAATACTGTAGTTTGTTACTGATCAGACACTTACCCTTGTCGAGTTTGTTACTGTTCAGACACTAACCCTTGTAGAGTTTGTTACTGTCAAGACACTTACCCTTGTAGAGTTTGTTACTGTTAAGACGCTTACCCTCGTAGAGTTTATTAGTGCTAAAACACTTACCCTGGAGTTTTTTTTACTGTTAAGACACTTACCCTTGTAGAGTTTGTTACTGTTAAGACACTTACCCTTGTAGAGTTTGTTATTGTTCAGACACTTACCCTTGTAGAGTTTGTTTTTGTTCAGACACTTACCCTTGTAGAGTTTGTTACTGTTAAGATGCTTACCCTTGTAGAGTTTATTACTGTTAAGACACTTACCCTTGTAGAGTTTGTTATTGTTCAGACACTTACCCTTGTAGAGTTTGTTACTGTTAAGATGCTTACCCTTGTAGAGTTTGTTACTGTTCAGACACTTACCATTGTAGAGTTAGTTACTGTTCAGACACTAACCCTTGTAGAGTTTGTTACTGTTCAGACAATTAACACTGTAGTTTGTTACTGATCAGACACTTACCCTTGTAGAGTTTGTTACTGTTTAGACACTTACCCTTGTAGAGTTTGTTACTGTCAAGACACTTACCCTTGTAGAGTTTGTTACTGTTAAGACGCTTACCCTCGTAGTTTATTAGTGTTAAAACACTTACCCTGGAGTTTTTTTTACTGTTAAGACACTTACCCTTGTAGAGTTTATTACTGTTAAGACACTTACCCTTGTAGAGTTTGTTACTGCAAAATTATGAGGTTCAACAGGACTGAAATCAATATGTGTTATTGGTCCATACTCTTTCTTTGTAACAGGCACCTGTAATGTTTGATTAAAAAATAATTTGTATTGCAACAAAATTGATGCGGTATTTTTTTGGCTCTCGAAAATATTTAAACTAATGTTACTGGAACTGCATGGTATAATATTCACCAACTTAAGGTTCTCAGGAGCTTGTAATTGCAAACATGACAATATCTGGAACAAATTATACTAGGTTAGGGCTATGGTGTTTAATGTCACTTTCAACAATATTTCAGTTTTATCAAACATTATATACGTTTTCCTATGAAATTAACGAAAGTCGCCTGTCTGATACAAGATGTTGTATCACCACACTGTCGTGATAAAAGAATGGTGCGACGTTGCACGAGACGTTCTCTGCCGAACTACTTTGACATGACGTCATATCATTGGAATGTGACAGTAACCTGACGTTGGTGAATGAACGGAAAAAATAACGTGACATCATACATAAAATGTAGTCTCCCTCAGAGTATTGTACACATTTTAATTCAACCCTTGCTATTTGTTTAAAATTCATTTTTATTGAAATGTTAGATAAACTTATTACATACATAGTGTGGTGGTACAAGACTGTGTATCAGGTCTTGTCTGTTGCGTGAACTAACCACATCACAACTCGTCGCTATCGTGACTCGTAGTGATACTGGTTCACACAACAGACTCGACCTGATACAAAGTCTTGTACCACCACATTATGTATGCAATGGGTATTTATTGTGGCAGTCAGTTTTATTGGTGGAGGAAACCGGAGTATCCGGAGAAAACCCCTGACCTGCCTCAAGTCACTGACAAACTTTATCATAAAATGTTTTATCAAGTACACGTCGCCATGAGCAGACCAGGTCATATAAGAAACAGGAACTGCGGTATCCTCAGGCCTCAACATTAACGTTTGTCCGATTGTCCTGTACCAGTGAAAACTGATGTCGGACAAGTAGATATTGTACCACGGTTGTCCGAAGGGACAAGTGAAAAAAATGACTGTCCTATCTTTTGAAATTTTCTACAAAACAAATTTGTTGCTTTGTGTCATTTTTACAGACTTAAACTTTGTAAATAATTATTTTAATGTGTGTAAAAATATTGGTTTTCATTGAAGTACACTATCGCTAATTACAAGGGTGAACCAAGAGATATTCCGAATTATATACTTGATCCGTATCTTTCGAGCGATTTGATTAAACGACAACTGGCATTTAGTTTCCTTCCCCTGTACTATAATTTCTTGGAAACGTCAATGACATGCATGCCCATCGGCATTGATCTATGATATCCCCTGAAAATACCGATTTACAACAAGCGGCGGAGCTAAATTCAACCAGAAATGTTAAGGAGTCTGACGTTTATATTCATTGAAGGACATTCAGTAACTGATTTTGATACACAATCTACTTTCAATAGATGGTGAACAACAACGGCCAAAGCATACTGGATTCGATCCATATTATTATATGATTACCGCTTAAATGTGCCTGATATTCGAGAACCAAATTTGGAAATTGATGATTAGACAGTCATGCCATGATGGCGTTGTTTTAATTTAATGCTTTATTTATCTCAAGAGGATTGCAAATAGCCTGAAGGTCTCCTCACAAGATGGCGTTGTTGATACCAATGACTTTATGTCCAAGTGTCAAAGTGATATATGTTAATCTGTTGATTAAAGATGGCATAATCATAATTAGTATCAATAATGACAGAATGAGATTATGTTTGTGAGACAATAACAAAAACATGTTATACAAATTGCTGATAACTGTTCTCTGTTTTTTTATTATTTTTATTCATTTATTTCGGACAACTAAAAAATTGAGTCGGAAAAGTACTTTTTTAAGTTAGTTGTCCGAAGGGACAAGTTAAAATGTAGAGGCCTGTTACTCTTCATGAGAACCCGAGTTTATCCCCGGTATTTTTTGTGGGGTCTTTGTTGCTTATATTTTTAGTTTTCTGTGTTGTCCAGCTGTTTGTAGGATGACTCAAATCTTATTTATGTTATTTGCATTCGTTGGAAATAGTGCTGTCCAACACGTATTGACTATATGAGTAGCATGGCTGTTGTCTTATAAGAAGCAGGAACTGCTTACCCTACTCTATTGGTGGGGTCCGTGTTGCTCATATTTTAGCTTTATGAGTTGTCCTATTATGTGTCTTTACATTCTGACTCTGAGTTCCGTGTTGTGATATGATTTCTGCATAACAACCTCCAGTTGTTTGTAGGAGGGCTCATGGCTTATTTATCTTGTGCTTGTTAACATATAGTGGTGTCAAACACATATACATTTGTATATTGTGTTATGTTTTTGTTTGTCTTGTATAGCCTATATTGTGTTATGTTTTTGTTTGTCTTGTATAGCCTATATTGTGTTATGTTTTTGTTTGTCTTGTATAGCCTATATTGCCAGTTTCTCTGGATTGTCCATTTTTGATTGTCCCTTCTGTATTCTCTGATGTTTATTTAAATTTCTGAATAGAAAGTGAAGGATGCATTCATTCATTTGGGTAGTCAAGGGAGAATATAAAACATGGCCCATTTACCTTGAGATGGAGATGTAGTCAGTGTTCATTCCAGGCTGCGCCCAAAAATTTCCGCGCCTACTTGAATTCCTGGATCCGCCCCCGATATCAATGATATATTGGGAAATATGGATCATTTGACACAGAGACCACAATTTTAAAGTTAAAACAATTCACAAGGAATTAAACTGATTTTTTAAATTCATGACAATTTAAGAGTATGAAACATATTTTTAGTGAAGTTTTAGAATTTTACATGTACGTACTGTACTGTAGCCTTGTAGGTAATATTAATAGTCGATTCAAAAGCTCACTAGAGCTTATGTTATGTGTTATAGATATTCGACTTTAAATAAAACTTATTTGATTTGATTTGATTAAATATAGCAACAAATAACTTAATTTAATAAGAAGAGACCATACTTGACCAATTGGCAATATATAGAATAATCAGCATGGGTAGCTTTTCATGGAAGTTTGATATCAAAACATTCACAATATTATACAGGTTCTATTACTTCTCAATTTATTATAAAACTTTATTTATTAAACGTTAGTAACTTTACTTGAACACTTAATTTTTAAATACAAAATTTTACTGTAGCTACCGGTTACGACATACAAGTTTTTACAGACAGAATGATAATGATACTAATGCAAAGTATTTGAAGACATCAGAGTAATGTCAAATAATAACTCTAACCTCTAAATTTTTCCAAAACAAACTGTCAGTGGTAACAATTTCTCCAACACGTGGTATTGTTTTGATTGCAGTTTTCTTGAAGGAGGCTGCCATTTTTATTTCAGTCGGCTATCATCGGTAATTTCCGGTGTTCTACGGTGATAGGATAAAAATAACAAAGATCAACAAAGGTCATAGGCTAAGGGTCATCACGTGTTAACACTAAATTATTTTGTTCGTTGAGGGATTTTATTCATTGATACGTTAACTATACACTAAATTTGTTCGAGTCATCAGAAGAATATAAACTTTTGTGCATTTAACTGTTTTTGTTTATTAAAAGTATAATGTCTAACGGAGAAATTAGTCCACGAGAAAGCTTGGTAAGATACAACATTTTTTTTATTACATTATTTAAAAATAATTCTTTTCTTTTTTTTACATTTATTTACATTAAAAAATAATATTTTAATAAAATTTAATGGTGAATTTAATTTTGAATTTTAGTAATATTTCAATGAAGGTTGTGTAATTATTATTATTATTATTTTTTTTTTTTAATTTGTGTTTTTTTGTTTCTCACAATTGCATGTTTTTAAATTATTTTTTTGTTTGTTATGTTTTTTTTTAACTTGTTTTATTTTTGCTTATGTTTTTGCCTCTGTTTTACTTTTTATACATTTATTTTTGGGGATTTCAAATTTAGATTATGCTGGAATATTAATAATAATATCACCAAAAAAACTTGTGGAAATGTTGAGTAAAAAATAGTATGAATATAAATTATCAATTGTGGACAATTGAAAAGTTTCCTAATTGTCCTTTATTCCATGTTGGAATTGAATCATATTATTTACATTTTACAGACAAATGGAGACTTAAACGAATCAGAATTAGACTCAGAAAATGGTAGCGACAAAGATGTTGATGATGTAAACAGGGAAAAATTAGACCCCGCTGACAGAGAATTGTACGAAAAAATGAAGAGACAAGAAAGAGAAGAAAGAATGGAAATAGAGAGAGAATTAAAAAGAGCCCACGAAGAAGCTTTGGTACGGAGAAGACATGAAGAACTGCGTGCAAAGGAATCTTTGAGACTTCATGCTGAAAGAAGACACTCGGAAGAACGAGGGGAGGATCTGAGGATAAATAAACACCATGATGATTACAGGTCACTCCGTGAGAGCCACCTACTTAAATCGGACAGTGACCCTCGTTTGGACCTTCTGAACCAAGCATACCTCGAAAGATATAGAAACAATCATTCTCCTATGAGTGCTACTTCAATTAGTCCAACCAATGTAGATGGACCATCTCATCATTGGACCTTTGAAGAACAATTCAAACAGGTATGTTGATTACATGAGATTGGGACTAAGGAGGGAAATTACATAATATATGTCTAAGACATTTATGTAAAAAAAACTTTTTTAATTCAGAATTTTATATGAAAAAATATAAATTAAAAAAACAACTCATATTCTTTCACATTCAGCTTTTCTTCGGATGTTAAATGAACTATTTCAATTAATAATTCATATGAATGACAGATGACAGGGGAGAATGATATTCTCAGATGCTGAAATTCCGAGTTGTCTTATTCTCTTTGACAAAGTGAATAGTTTATTTCTAGCTTGGTGTTGCATTAATTTGATTATGCATATGTGTTTTAATTGTCATTTACAGTCATATATTTTTAAACATATTTTTTTTTATCATTTTCTTTCATCATTTAAACTGGAACACATACCCAGATTTTAAGCTCATATAAGAAAATTATTTTTCTGTTTTATTTCCGTCATGCACATTGATTTTAATTTTTATATTCATTATTAATTAATCGTAATTCATTTTTTATAAGAGAAACATTTGAAGTTCAATATATTGGATCAGAGGGTAATATTAATAAAAATCCACGCTTCAGAGAAAAAACAAAGGTGTCAAGCGATTCGAGGATCGTCGGTACAAGGATAATAATATATATTATCTAGAGAAATAGATATATCTACAATTATTTTCAAAATGGAAAATTAATCTTTGAATAATTAATATAATCGTTGAAACATGCTTCTCTGTAAAAAAAAAGAAAGGGTTTTGTGGTGATTAGTAATTACCTTTGGTATTGTAGCGTTCTATTTCATAACATAAATATCAAAATGAAAAATCGATCACTACAAGACATGGTTAATCCAAATGATTCGGTTTTATCAATTATGCATTTTATAATAATTTTTATAGCATGTAATTGCTCCAAATTTTTGGGACAAAAGATTCTAAGAACTAACTAATATTGCAACCATATGTCGAATTTCCCACTTGGTTATAAAATTAGTATTGCCGACAATAAAAATGTTCGTTTTCTTTAAGCTATTGTAAAATTATTGACTTTTTGTAAAAATGTCATTTTAATTTAATATAACCCCGGTATTAAAAGAATCATTTTAATGATTTGGGGAATTATTTAGATATAATATTTAATCGACAGTTTTAAAAAGTCGAATAATTTTATTATCATTTCAACGATCAAACAATTTGTTTTTCCTGTGGTTCTAATATCAAAATTGATCGTAATTATTTAGAATATAAATATTTCCGCAATGTTGTAATATTTAATCAAATGTTGTTGGCTTAGAGTAAGTAAAATCGACAAGACAGTTATATGCCAATTACAACTAAAGATTATATAAGAAAAATTGCAGTTTGAAACGGGAAAAAACATTCGTTTCGTTTACGGAATCACATTTGGGTATTATAAATTTGCGCGGGAAATGATATATAGGCGACAGACGGTCGTCTATGAATAAAGGCAAAACCAACCCTAAATACCGAATATATTTTACCGTACAGTTAGTTAAAACAATAGAATAAGTTACCCTTTAATGACACAAACCTACATACAATACCTGCAACTCACAGAAATAAAAACTAAGAGTACAGCCAACCTCTATTAGACGTGACCACAAGAGTGTGTGCGTATTTTTAATACGTCAGCGAATACATGTATTCCAATGTTTCACATAACTTTTGATTTGATAGAATTAATTAAATTTGGACCGTGATAAACTGTGTTCGGTCTGTGTACTTCAAGAAACGTTAAATTATTGTATACTTGATCCTTTTTGTGTACATTTTGAACATTTTTTTTCCTTTATTTTTTGAGATGCTGATTTAAAAAATGCTTGAATGTTTCTGGTGATTTCAATGTCACAAAATCTCAGTTTTAAGTATTTTTTAATGTCTAAAATAAACGACACAGTTCTAAGTTTTTCAGTTTGATAATATTTATTAATACACTACATCAGAGATATGTACTGATATCTTCATTGTATGGTTACCCAGGTGGCAGCATTCTGCCAGTGTACTGCATTGTTTTGATATTTTGATTATTTTCAAATAATTAATGAAATGTTAGGTTTAGAAATTCCAGCTTTCAAAACATATAGTGCCAACATTGAAAACTTTTAATTTATATATATAAATTATATCTAATAATGAATACCCAAAAATCCATCTACAAACTCTGTATAGGTTTATATGGGTCTTTATATATTCTATTTAAAAAGTAGAAGTACAAGCTAGATGTGCATGTACATGTGAGGAGCATAATTAATGAAAACTTGTACATTGTACAATCAAATTTTTGTTTTAATTTGCTGTTTTGGCTGAGAGACAAGTTATGCTGTGAGAATCATTCATTTCACATTTAATTGAATACTGTGTATTTTTGTCTGAAAGCAGGAGACATGTAATAGACTATTAAAGCAAAATAAGCATATACAAAATATATACACATTAAGGACCAACCATTTATCAAGACTTTTAATATATCTACTAATTATAAATTGTAACTTAGACCAAGGACCAATATTTTTTATATCATCAAGAAAGCCTGTTCTTGTTCTTGACCTTTGTGCCATAATACTTTATTTAATAAACTGTCCATGAATTTGATATACCCAATTTTCTGACTTTTCAAAAAAATTATATTTCGCAACCAAATTAAACATTAAAAAATTGTATCAAAAGTTTCCAAGAAATGTTCTTTATATTATGTTTAAGTTGGTGTGATAAATCTGTAACATGCATTAAACTGAAACAAGACCAAAATGAACCCTGCAAAAAAACAACAACAGTATCTATCTTTTTACTATACCTTTCTGAAGTTTTATCAAATATCTTGATCTTAAAAGATATATATATTTTTTTATGAATTTCATAAGATATGCATTAAATTAAAACTTCTTCACATAAAACATTAAATTGATTTATTATATGTAATTTTGTTGTCTTCAATGGGCCATATAGGCAGGAAGTCCTGAAACAAACAGTAAAAATTTAGAGGGACCAAATAGAACTTTTATGTAAATGTTTTTAAACCACCACTTTGATCAAGTCATTATTTTGGGTGTTTTTATGCAATTTTATATACTTTAGATTCTGTCATTTAAGATTAAGCTATTAATTTGTATTAATTGGCTAAAGCACATATAATTAATTACCAATGCTACCATTTGCACAATAGTTGAGAAAAGACTTGTTATGTTATCTTAAGATTTAACAAAATATAATATTCCTTCTTAGCAGTCCTCTAAATGAAAATTTGAATTTACTGGTCCGAAGCAAATTATTGAATTAATTTTTTTATTGAAACCTAAAAAATGTACTGGTCCGAACAAAATTTTACTCAGGTCTTGGGTCGGAAGACCATTGTTTATTGTGAAGACTGCTTCTATTTGATAGTATATAAATACATTTTTAAATCTTACTTTTTTTCCCATTAATTCAGTCTTGTGTTGGAGTTTATTGTTATTCTTTGTTGACTACCATTATATTATTTATTCCTTATTTTAAAAACTCATAAATCTCCTCAACTGCTAATTTAGAAATTGCTTAAAATAAAATGCCAAGGCTTACAAGTCTTTAACAACATTTGCTAATCACACTAAAAAAAACTGCCTTATAGACAATTAACATACAAAAAAGTACAATTGCATATGTTCTGTTTTCAGTTGTATGAATTAAGTGATGAACCCAAAAGAAGAGAATTCCTGGATGATCTTTTCCAGTTCATGCAAAAGAGAGGTAAGTTTTTGTTTCTTCCATTAAGAACTGCTTTAAGAGGTCTTAATTTATAAGGACTAAGGCCCAAAAAGATTATAGTTGTGTTTTAGATAACCATACTGACTCTTAATTTGTAATGCCTACCATAAAGTTTTTATTGTTTTTTTGGACAATCACTGTTAAAGACAGATTCTCGCCCTGCATAAAACATAAATAAGAATGTTTTACTTACCTACATTCCCCATTTTTTCTCTTAATAACACCAGCAGAAACAAAGGTATTTTTGTTTAGCCTAAACTAGATTTTCTCTACTTTCAATAATTTCCACTTTAATTAGAAAGTCCAAACATTATCATGTCATATGAACCTTCATCTTCTAGTTTTATTAGAAAGAATTTGCTGAAAAAATACTTGTTGAAAGATACTTAGATATTTAAGCAAACAATAGTTATTGTACATCATTTCAAGTATCTCATATCCCCATTTGGGGGGGGGGGGAATTAGATCAAAAAAATTTGGTATGATAAAATACATTTTTTTAATATTTCCACACTAATTTCTCAAAAAGAGAAGAATTTTCTTTTTGATATAAACAGTACCCTATCATTATCTATCGTTGTATATACATATTGGTGGTCAGCTTTTCTCACAAAGGGACGAAATTGTTCTATAAATAATAATAGGGCTCCACAGTGTGGTCACAAAATGACATGCAAAAAAGTGTTACTAAGCTTATATTTGTGAGTGGAAAGGGTTGGAAAAATATAAGTGACTTTATAAGATAGGTGACCTCTCAAAAGAGGTTCAATTCATATGCAAGTTTCTATGACGGGTCAAAAAGAAGGTGACCTTTTAATACAGGTGACTGCTTAATAGAGGTGACCGCATGGGCAGGTTTGACTGTATAGAGAATATTGATCCCTGTACGAGACCCCTTTTTCCCACCAAGTCATAATGACCACCCATTTCAAGTTTAGTTGACAAACTGTCAATATCATTAATCAAACATAGAAGCAACTAGGTGCATAAAAATCTTTCATTTTCAAATGTGATATTATTTGGCAAAAGAGGATACCACTTTATATGAAATATTACAAGGAAACTCTAGCAGGAACCATTAATTTCTTACTAAGACTTATTCATCTAATGAAATTGCACCACATGACCTCCGTTATTTTTAATATAAAAGTATAAAATACATCATTTATAAAATAACATGGGTGTAAGTTAGTAATTAAGCTATAGATAAATACTGGTTGTATCACAAAGAAAATTTAAAACTTTACATCAATCAAAGTTTTTCGTTGGTGGGATAATTCTACAAAAAGCATTGTAGTTTTTGAGATCCTTTTATTTTGTTTGTGCTTTTTTTTTAAGAAATGAAATTTAATATTTAAAACAGCAGCTATTGTATAAATACGATATTGATATTGGTACAATTTTTTTTCTCTCAAATTGTTGTCTCCCTTTAATAACTGAAAAAAACCAATAAAACACAATTAAAAAAATCTTTATTGAATTTGAAAATTGGTAAAATTAATTGTTTTAGAACTATTTTGTAAGATGAAATATAGTATTTAATAATTCAGTTCGGTATGACTCAATAATCCCATTTTATAAACGAGTTAAAAGGAATTGTGGAAAGAAAATTCCATGTTCCCTTAATTTGGGTTTATTGAGAAGCCCAATTTTGAAATTTAAGTACCGGTAGATATCATAATTCTTTCATTTAATTTAGCATGTTTATTCAAAACCAAGGGTGTTTGTTCTTGGTAGCTTGAGTGACAATGCTATAGTTTTTGTTCTTTGTGGCCTAATTTATAAAAGATCTAATTAGTTGTATCTTTTTTTCTTTTTTTTTCTTTGATGATACACCAACATATAGCCACATCCAACTTGGGGTCATGTTATGTAACCTTTCATTCATCTTTGACCGTCCAATCATATGCAAGATAGTTTCATTCATGTTTGCCTGTCCAATCATATGTAAGACAGTTAATTATACTGACCAATTGTACAACAGCTTTTGGTGTGTGTCCAGTTTTGACACCTACAGATTTTGTAGGCTCATTGTTTATTGGTTAGTTGAAAATATGAACCCTGATATAACCCCAAAATGGGATGTCGTTAGATGTTAGTATTTCTCCACACAAACAAAATCTTATTTTAATTGGATTGATTTACAAAACTATGGGTTTTCGATCTGTGGAGCCTGATTTACAAAACTGGATTTTGTTCTTTGTGGTCTGCTTTAGAAAACAATGAGTGTTTGTTCTTTGTTGCCTGATTTTACAACACTATAAGTCTTAACCTGTGTTGCCAGTGGGGAAGTATACTTCTAGAAACTGCTCAACTCTGTCCGTCTGAAACACTGAGAGGTTATCTAAATGTTCTAGGTGGACTGCTTTACAAAGCTAGCTGGTTTTGTTCTTGTAGCCTAATTTACAAAACTCATTTTTCTCCATCTTCATTTATTGCCCTTGACATTAAAAATGAACAGGAAGCTTTTTTATTTGTTTTTTTTTCAAATATAAACCTACCTGAAACCTATAGATGACAATTTTTCCATGTTTCAAAGTTACTTAGTATAAAGCCTTATTACCCTTCTTTTTTTTTTCTTTTTTTTTTATGAAATCTTCTTTAACTATTTTTTAACAAGCAAAGAAAGGATAATTCCTCCCAGAATAATATTACTACTCATAAAATGGTAAATATCTTTATCTGTGTATATAAAACAATAGTATCTTATTTGATAAGTACATTTATATATTTATCTGTAAGTTGATCAGATTCAGCAGCTGACTACTATAGTGTATAT
Organism: Gigantidas platifrons; assembly: GCA_002080005.1. Taxonomy (NCBI): domain Eukaryota; kingdom Metazoa; phylum Mollusca; class Bivalvia; order Mytilida; family Modiolidae; genus Gigantidas; species Gigantidas platifrons. The sequence goes on from MJUT01000725.1 coordinate 986,846, forward strand.
TTCAATGAAGAATTCCACTAAAACTTTTATATCTGACATATTTATATGATATAATCTTATAGGTATACATAATTATGAGAGGAGGCCTTTGATGGATGTGGTTGTAACTCCCTTTTAATATTCTGTTAGGTTTTGTTATGAGACATATTAAACATTTACTGTCATTTTGATTACTTGAAACATATTTTACTGTTCAAAAAGACAAAAGGATAAGACACATGTTAAACAACTCAGACTGTATTCTTTCATTTTTTATGTTATTTGATGCATACCTAAAATAGAGTTGTCTCCCCTTGATCAACATTCTTTGTGGAACCAAAAGAAACATATTTCTTTGACCTTCTTCAGTGTTTGTTTTCACTGTTAGATAACATATACACTATTTTAAACAGAAAAATGAAAAATATGTAATGTGATTTAAAAGCAAATTGTTTTCATGCATCAGTTTCATGATTTTTTGTATCTCTAGTATAAATTTTTGTTATTTTTGATAAATTTCTTTATTGTAAAAAACCCCCCCAAGGAAATAGCATTATAAAGGTTTGCTATGAGTATCAGTACAGTCATTATGATTTACAATACATGTATTAAAACATACATGGGAATTGTTCTAATAAAATATGTGTTGAAACCTTTGTTTCAAAGTCAGATTCATCATGACCCTCATTAATAAGGGACTTCTTTTATGGAGGTAATCTTTCTAGCCTGTACTTATAAATATGTGTTGAAACCTTTGTTTCAAAGTCAGATTCATTAAGACCCTCATTAATAAGGGACTTCTTTTAGGGTGGTAATCTTTCTAATGGATTAATACCCATTTTATCAGTGTATATTTTGATACCAAGTTACAATTAGATTTTATCATTAGTTATTTCTCCTCTGTAACCATATCACATAGTTTTTCAACAAGGTGATAAGATTGAACCAGTGTTTATAAGACATTACTAAGATATTATACCATAATCTTTTATCTAGTTATCAACACAAACTGAATAAAGGTTATAATGATCTCAGCAGGGAGGGGTAAATAAAATCCTCCCCAAAGATCCTATCAAATGCATACCAGCAGTGTAAATCTGACATCATTCAATTAAAGCTTAGAAAATTTGACTTTTTGGAATGAAGGTTATGATGATAAAAATTAGACTGTGGGGAAAAATAATATCATTTTTTAAGATTGTGTACTTTAGATCAATATCCTAATATTTTGATAATTTTGTTTTTGTAATTTACGAATTTGATTTAGAATAATCAATCTTTTTAAAATAAGATGTTTGTTGTATCTTTTTTAAATTTTGTTTCCTTTGGTGATGCACTAACACCTAAAGACATAGATTTGTATTAGGGTCACATGGTCAGGGTTCATAGGTGATGCACTAACACCTAAAGACATAGATTTGTATAGGGTCACATGGTCAGGGTTCATAGGTGATGCACTAACACCTAAAGACATATATTTGTATAGGGTCACATGGTCAGGGTTCATAGGTGATGCACTAACACCTAAAGACATAGATTTGTATAGGGTCACATGGTCAGGGTTCATAGGTGATGCACTAAC
>MJUT01000725.1:989133-1020830 GCA_002080005.1 Gigantidas platifrons
TCATAGGTGATGCACTAACACCTAAAGACATAGATTTGTATAGGGTCACATGGTCAGGGTTCATAGGTGATGCACTAACACCTAAAGACATAGATTTGTATAGGGTCACATGGTCAGGGTTCATAGGTGATGCACTAACACCTAAAGACATAGATTTGTATAGGGTCACATGGTCAGGGTTCATAGGTGATGCACTAACACCTAAAGACATAGATTTGTATAGGGTCACATGGTCAGGGTTCATATTTTCAATCGACCAATCATTGATTTGCCTACTAAATCTTTAGGCATCAAAAGAGAGTACATGCCAAGAGCTGTTGTCTGATTGGACACTACATGTATATTTAACTGTCTTGCATATGATTGGACTGTTAAAGATGATTGAAAGGTTACATGACGTGACCCCATACAGGATTTTGTTAGATGTTAGTGTATTGCAGAAAGAAAAAAAATAATAAAGAAGATACAACAAAGATATAATTATAATTTATCACCTAAAGCAATATGTCAACATTATAACAGGATGGGGACTTATTTTTTCATTATAAGGTGCTTGCCTATCTGTGGTCATATGAATGAATGAATTCTTTATTTGCTAAAAGCAACACAATGCTAAAGCAACACAATGCTAAAGCAACAATATAACATATATAGTGACAAAATGACACAGAAAACAATACAACATTACTTAATAATTCCAGATATGATTTTCCAAGTGGAATTCAAATAGTTGCAAAATTTCTTTGTAAGACTCAAAGACTTCACTTGTAATAACAAAACAAGTTTTCATGCATTTGGCCAAGAACAAAAATTACTTAGGCAAAAAATTACACCTTATAGATCTGTCTGCTGGACAAACAAGAACAAAATGGTATTTGGTTTCAATACAACTCATATTATAACATATACAAAAAACATATATTTATTGTATGATGTATTTTACAATGTATAATTTAAATTAGCACTTATATTGTGACAATCATCAAGGTTTCATTTCAGTATCCATCATCTGTTTCAGTCATTATTTATGTATGATGTCAAAGAATGGACTTTTCAAAATTTTGAATATATTCTTTTACTTAAATTCCTATGAGTGTGTTTATTTATTTGATAATTAAGTGCTGACATTTATATATGGTTTCAAATTTATATAACATTTCATTAACACATTGTGAAATTGCATTAGACTATTTTAGTTTTTATTTGAATTTATTTTTATTATATCAATATTTATATTAAATGAAAATCACAAAAATGAACATTTCATTTATAATTTAAGATATTGTGAGAAGGAACAATAAATGCTTTGTATTTGATAGTTTTAACAAACATTGAAGTAAAATTTCCATCAGACATTAATAATTATGATAATTATTAAAATTCATACCAGTGAATTTATGACAGTTCCCAAATAAACATTGTTTATTTATTTTAATGTTATCAGTCATATCTTTATTTATTTAACATTAGTTATATAATTATACAAAGAATGAAAAACTACTGTTATCTGAGTAAGCCTTCTTTTCAAATTACTAGAAAAGTATTTTAACAAATTAAAGCAAAATTGAAGAGCATAAATGTGAGTTTTCATTTGAAATCATAGTTATCTCCCTTTACAGGACTCAGACTTGGTTTCAAGGGAGATAATTTACCAATAAGTTTATTCCCTCTGACATTCTTGAGCATTTTAAAGTGAAATATATCTCTCCTATTTGAAGAAGACTATCAAATCAATAAAAGAGTTGAAACTTTAAACAATTTATTTCTAGATTAAATAAATGAATGGTTGTCAAGATATTTCAATTGAAAATTAAGCATACACAATGCATTCTGCATGATTCAAGTTTTAAAACTAAATCAAAGGACAAGACAAAATTATTTTCTGAACACAAAAAAATGAAACTAGGATGACCTCATTATTATTAACAACCTTGGCCAAACAATACTTACATACATGACTATGAAAACAGACACCAATAGTAAAAATATTAATTTTTCAGGAATTCAGTCAGCTACCAAAAAAACTAAGACAGAAAAAATTATATTGCAGTTTATGTGCCTGTTTGCCATCAATAAATTTATTAATGTTGTAAATAACAGTATGCTTGACAGATTGTACTTCAACTTGGCAGGAGTCTAATGCAGGCCATGTTTTCCTCTTACTGGCCTCCTGGATAGGGACACAGACTGGGCCGCAGTTCTGGAATGAAATTCATCCTATATATCACGAAATCTCATATGTATATCATTATACATCAGCACGGTCTTGTTGTAAAAGATATCACTGTACAATTTATAACAGTTGATTCAAATTAAGTTTCCTTTTTGCTTTTGTTTCTGAATGTAGTTTTTTAACCATAAAAAATGCACTAAACATTGTTAGGTGTCCATTTGCTGGGCAATACAATACTTCTTTTGTTATTCAGTTTAAAATTATAGGAGAATATCAAAATTTTCTTGGATTTTGGGCATATCATGTGCTCATCGCACATCTATTTATGACAAAAAAAAGTTTTTTTTATATATCTGGTGGATTTATCTTGAGTTTAATTAAATCTTATTGTTTTGTGATGAATACTTAACCAGCTTTTAGTGGAAAAAATCTTGAGATTTGAGAATTACTTTTAAAAGCTTATCATCCACTATTTGTATGAAATTTAGATGCATAAAGTTTTCTGGTGATGTTATTGAAACCATATTTTAATGAATTTATACAGAATATTTCCTTTTTAATTTTGCTGTTACTGGTTTTGTTAATTTAAATTTCAACATATTTGTTTTGGTCTAAATAATGACAAAAGGGTTAGAGTTATGGTGTTTAATGCCACTTTCAACAATATTTCAGTTATATCATGGCACCCAGTTCTATTGGTGGAGGAAACCAGAGTACCAGGAGAAACCCATTCACCTGCAGCAAGTCACTGACAAACTTTATCACAGTATTGTATCAAGTACACCTCGCCATAAACGGGATTCAAACTCGCAACTTTAGTGGTGATAGACACTGATTGGATAGATAGTTGTAAATCCAATCATCATACAATCAGGACCATGACTGTCCCCCAATGACAAAAGGATTGTTTTCTCCTTTGATTTTGTTATGATAGATAATAAGATGAAATCTTGTTTTGGGGTAGAAACATCTTTTGTGTCTTAAAAAAATATGGAAGTGACCTATTTAGTTGAAATGCTCATATATTGATTATGAAAAGAAAGTTTAAACAGTGATGATCACCAATTCCACCAACATAAACAAAACAAACAAGGTTTGAAATGGGCATACCTAAAATATTTGACATTTGAAAAAAATATATATACCCGGTATATATATATATGGTGTGTGACACAATTAACTCATATATTTTTTTTCTAATAAAATATCCCTCATTACCAAATGGTTAATATATAAACTTTTCCTTACTGTTTTACTGGTTTATATATTTTAAAGTCATACATTCTTTACAACTATAGTTTAAATACTGCTAGTATAATTATAATAACAATTTGTATTTTACTACATGTAATACTTTACTTTAAGCATCTTATTGTCATACAAAACAAGACAAATAGTTAGACACAAGTTGTAAACTTATGAAGCTTTCTCTGGTATTTTACTAGTATTTACTGGTATTTATGTAGAAACAGAAAAACATATTTTTGGTAGTATTGAATAAAACTGATTTAGAAGTCATATTAAAGATATCTTACCACTTGTATAAAAGGTGTAGCATGTTTAAAACACATATGTTAAGTACATATAAAATATATACAAAATATTGTTTTATTGACTGTCATCCTTGTATCTTATTTGAACAGTAGATGATAAACTAGGGCCAATATTATACCCTGACACTCCAGCGATTCCCTTTGTAATAACAAGAGGTTCTTCTCTTCCATATTAATTTTTCATTTTCGCTCAAGTGTCTTCCGTTTCAATCCAGCTGTTTCTCTTCGTTATATACTTGAGGGTTTGAAATGGACAAAGAGCTAATCATAAATAAACTCTTAATGAATGAAAGCAAAAATCAGAAAATATGGGTTTTTATTTCCTGCATTGGAAGATCTCAAGTATAATTGAATTAAACAGATAAATCGGGTTTGAGATGGTACTATAAGAATACCTCTCCAGCAAATTAAGCTTGTAAGTGAAAAGTAAATTTAAGTAATTTATATGTTATTTACTTGTTTTAAAAAGAAATATCATATTTTATGTCCTATTGCCGTCATTATGCTACTTTTCGCTAAAAAGAATGTTAATTTTCAAAAACCAAGTATCAGTACAGAATATTGGGGTAAAAAAAGTTATAAAATATTGTACTGTAGTAAGTATAATTTTAAAATTTCTTTAATTCTTGGAACTTCAGAATTTTAATTGCCCATTATTCACATTAGAAAAAGAAATTGTAGTCTGTTATATGAGATATTCCATAACTTCTGAATTAAGACGTCAAAATCATTTGGTATATTAAATTTATAGATTGAAGATAGTGTATTCAACAATTTTTATTAACCCATTATGCAGTAGCTAATATATTTTTTTTTTCTGAGGAGAAAAATGAGTTTTTTTTTTATTTGTTCAGTTATTGCAATGACTTTAAAATATCTAGATACTGGTATTGAAAACAAAATCGGTGGAATGAAAGTGAACATATCAGTTTTATCATTTACAGCGTAGGTTTAATTATAGCTATAGAGATAGAGAACTGACTCTCAGTAAGGATTTGTCTTCTTATACAGTGATGCCACGATATAGCTGAAATATTACTAAAGTTGGCATTAAATACCAAGCAATCAATCTTATTCAGTGGAATAGCAAAAGAAATATGTTTTTTTTCTGGTTTATGGTGTTTAATGCCACTTTCAACAATATTTCAGTAATATCATGGCGGTTAACAGAACATGCCTTCGGTGATATTTATTTAATATTTAACAAAAAATGTTGAAACATAGCTTCAGAATTTCAGGATTTCTATGCTATTAAATTCATATTTTAAAGCTAAAAATTAATAATCTGTCAAGGTATGGTATAAAGTTGTTTGAAATTCAATATATATTTAATATTAAAACAAAAAGGTTTTTTTTTTATATATTTTTGAACAATCCATAATGTCTATGAGCAATATTGATTATTTAAGGAGATCAAATTATACTAATTCCAATTAAAATCATTGATCAAATCAAGGCATTCTTTTATACCAGTAATTTGTCGTTTGATATAAATGTTTTACACGAGTTTGTCACAATGAGACTCAACGACTCGTGATCCAGCCTCCTTAAATGTTGGACAACTTATCAATATAAAGTCAATTGGAATGAATTACGCAGATTACATACAAAGGATAGCAAAAGGAAATAACCCTAATTATTTCATGCTTAAACTAGATTATGATAAATAAAAATATATCCCTATACCAATTATCGTAATCAGGTCTGATTTATAAACGGGCATAAATATAAGGGGCTGGTATTGACCTTTTATGGTAACTGATGTAAAGTATGCATAGATCAATTAGTTATAATCAAACAACAATTAAAGGCAATTAGTTAAAAATTACCTGAATTGATTCTGATTTTGTACATGTAGAAATTTGATATATTCCTCCAAATAAAGTCATTGATTTTTGGTAATTATCAAACCATCCACGTCTATAAAGTAATAAATTATATTGTGTAATTAGTTTGACTTTATATAAATGTAAAATATTTAAACTATGTCAAAAAAACATTTTTTTAATCCACTTAATTATATACCAGTTCAAACTGGTGTTCTGATATTTCTCATCTTGGCAAGGCCGTGTTTGATATTCATTTTTTTGTAATATTTTGAAGTTCATTATGTTTGATATTTTCCCTGACAGTAATGTATCATTTTTTCTGCAGGCAAAGCTTCTTAAAATGCACCTTTTAAATGCATTATCTCCCTTTAATGGTATTGCATGTACTTGAATCCATACATACAGTTCAAATTTCTTTTCTCCTGAACATGACTTTTTTGTTTTACTTCATCATGTTAGTTATCTCCCCTGATAGTAATTGTATTTTTTACATTATTATCTCCCTTAAAGGGTATTACTTTAAACGATCTAATATATATGCTTTAAATTTAGACTCTCCTGTAGCAATTTAAACTTCTGCCCTTAAGGCCCATAATCTTGTTCTGATCATGAATATATCTGATGAACAGCTCACTTGAAATTAAACAACAATCAATCAATCAATCAATCAATTGATTCTTTATCATATACTATGTTGACTATCAAGATCATATATACATTTGTAAATTAAACACTGTAACAACATGCTTTAAAGTAAGAGTACATTGGTTTCTATCATATCTCCTGCTAAACCACTCCATCAAATCTAAGGAGTGTTAGCATGCTTTTAATTTATTAAATAACCAGACATTTTAGAGTACAAAAATGTATTACGTCATTACCAATTAATGTACTTTGCTCTATTTATCAAAATTTCAACTTTATTTCTTTATTTTCATAAAAATAATATTTCTAAATAAAAAAAATGAACAATATATATGCAGTATATAGCCAGAATTTGGTCAAAACACTTGCTGTGGGTATTATAAAATATTGAATTTCCATGTTAGTCAATAGTAAAAATATTAGTAATGTTTATAAATGTTTTATTTTGGTTTAAAATTCCATGTATATAAGACAATAATATAAGACTACATATGATTCAACAGATCTTCTTTCCATGTTAATGATGCATATTATCATCTTTTACTTCACAAATTTTCAATTTTCATCAAATTTCAATCCATTTTTACGAGGAAAATGAATGAAAAGAAAATATTAAAATATTAGATATAGGTTTAATGACATGATTTAAGATGATGTGGTATTAGGTCTGATCATTTTACTGGCAAACGATAACGGAATATTTTCATGACAAACTCTCGTCAAGCTACGATATCTAAATATGATTTAAAAGATTATACAAATTAAAATGCATTTACGTTGAGTAATTAATTGCCTTTTATTACGATTTTGGCATTGGATTTCTGATTTCAAATTTTATCCGATTATCAAGGATATAACCTATTGAAATTATTTCTTCTTTAATTTGTGGATATCGACAAGGAAAAAATTATTTAAGTCATTTGCTCTCTAATGATAATTATTCGCCATTATTCGCTATTCAGCATTTTAACGAATTTATTTGAAGAGTTATTTAGAATATCAAGTGAAACATGATATATAGTCTAATTTATCAAAATACGATGTTGTTAAAAGTTAAACTACAAAAGAAAACAGATTATTTATAGAAATTCGGTCATTCGTTTTATAATAAAAATTTTGAGAGAAAAAAATTTGGTCATTCGTTTTATAATCAAAATTTGGAGAGAAAAAAATTTAGCTTATCATGCAGATGTTTTGTCAACAAAAATATTCTTTACCATATTTCTTGTATAATATTTGTAATATACAAAGAAATATGAATGAAGAAGGTAGGACACGGTCAAAGTATAAATTCGGTTATTCTTCATTAAAGATTTTGAGAAAGATAATTGGAGTTTAGTCATGGAGGTGTTTAAAAATAAATGTAATATTTGTCAACAACAAAAAATATTCTGTATTGTGTTTCATGTACAGTTAAGCTTGTCTAAACCGAACCTCCTTAATTGGGACCAACTTTTTTATTCGAAATAGACAGTTATTTGGATTATACAGATTAAATTAACAAGGATTTCTGGCATGAAAGTTTGAAGAAAGAAGGTTTAGAGTCAAGTTTAAAGTAAAAACCAATTCCCCAAAATGGAAATGGTCCCACTTCAGTTATTTATATAATACACTTATAGAGTATCAATGATATATTCTGTTTACTAGTATTGGTTGTCAAACTTTGAGCCAACACAAGTTATCATTTAAATGGACACGTAAGACATAGAATATACAATAGAAGAATGGTTCCTTAACTTTTTATTTTTCCCCTTAGATTCATCTTAATCTCTTTCATGTTAAATCTATTTGCATATTAGGGGGAAAAGAAAATCTACAGAATGACAAGTATATTGAAATATCTACTTAATTTTTTTTTTTTATTCCAGTAATTAATTAAAGCAATTTACAAAATTTGCAACAAATGTATATACAGACTGTTGTAGGAATAGTTTGAATTTACAACTCCTAAATAATGTAATTATTAATAAAACTAAGATTCTCCTCCTTCAGGTATAGATGACCGTAGCCGATTTTGGTTATCCTGTTTAGGCCCTTTGGTTTTATTGGTCCCAAAACGTTAATGTTTTTTGCCTCCTAATCTTTCGATTTTGAGTATAGTACCCGATGAAGGTTATTCCAGAAACTGTTGTGGGCACTAAATTTGATATCTACAATTTTTGTGTGTTTTTGTTTTGTTTTTGTTTTTGTTTTTGTTTTTGGTTTTTGTTTTTACTTTATTTATTTTGCATGATGACTATGGACTAATGATTTAAATGATGTTCTTATTCAATATTATATGAGAAATAAGTTTTTTTTTCTCGAAATTATGCATAATTTAAGAGTTAATTACAGGATTTTTTGTTATTTGAAGTTAACCTTTGTGATACCATATATGGAAGAAAAAATCATTTAATTTGTACCATATTTTTGTCTAGTCAAATTAATTATTTAAATAAATGTATAATCTAAAATCTCTTAATTTTAATGTTGAACAATTTTCTTTATGATTATGGCCTTGGCTGTTCATTTTAGATATCTGTATAAAAAAAAAAAAAAAAAAAAAAAAAAAAAAAAAAAAAAAAAAAAAAAAAAAAAAAAAACAACAACAAAAAAATGTAAACAAATAAACGAAGTTAGGTGGTTCAGGATTTTAGATGTTAGCCTATTAAAATAATAATGAATATCAAAAGCTAGGAAACAGTGATGTTTCTGTTCTTTATTTCACAGTTTAAGGTATCTTTAACCATGAATATAACAGAGACCACAGTGACTGTGAGATGCCCCTTAACCTACACTCACTGTGAAATGCCCCCTAGCCTGCATAAACTGGGATCCCCCTAACCTACAGTAACTATGAGATAATCTTGTAACCTAGTGATTGTGAGATGACCCTTACCCTACAGTGACTATGAGATACTCCCTAATTTAGTAACTTTTAGATGCCCCCTTACCTACAGTAACTGTGAGATAACCTTCTAACCTACAGTAACTGTGAGATAACCTTCCAAACAACAGCAACTGTGAGATAACCTTCTAACTTACAGCAACTGTGAGATAACCTTCTAACCTACAGTAATTGTGAGATAACCTTCTAACCTACAGCAACTGTGAGATAACCTTCTAACCTACAGTAATTGTGAGATAACCTTCTAACCTACAGTAATTGTGAGATAACCTTCTAAACAACAGTTATTGTGAGATGACCCTTACCCTACAGTGACTATGAGAGACTCCCTAATCTAGTCACTTTTAGATGCCTCCTTACCTACAATAACTGTGAGATAACCTTCTAACCTACAGTAACTGTGAGATAACCTTCTAAACAACAGCAACTGTGAGATAACCTTCTAACCTACATTAATTGTGAGATAACATTCTAAACAACAGTTATTGTGAGATGACCCTTACCCTACAGTGACTATGAGAGATTCCCTAATCTAGTCACTTTTAGATGCCTCCTTACCTACAGTAACTGTGAGATAACCTTCTAACCTACAGTAACTGTGAGATTTCCCTTAATCTACATGTACAGTGCCTGTGAGATGGCCCCTAACCTACAGTGACTTGTAAGATGCCCCAAAGCCTACAATGACTGAGATGTCCCCTTGCCAACAGTGACTGTAAGATGACCCTTCCCCCTCAACAAGCTCCAAAATGAAAATCAGAAATACATTATAATATCGTCACAAAAAAGTCTTAATTTTTCCAAGAATGATCTGGAACACATTATTGCTATAATTAGAAATCATTCCTGATTGTGGAACAAGTAAACAGCAACCCCTTCACTGAACCATGAAATAAATAAAATTGGGTAATGATATGGGTACCTTTGATTAATTTCTATAGAATGTAATTTTATCATGTTATATCAAAACCAACATACATGTAGTCAGGAGGGGATACACAATGATAATATAAGAAACAGCTGGTGAAGTAATAAGTTCTCATACACCATTATTTCCTTCTATCAAAGAAGATATTAACAACTATACAATTAGTCTTTGTTTTGCATCACAACACATGTTTTTTTGTAGTAGATTTTCACAGATTTTCAGAGCATGTATTGTTACTGGTACACTCATGATCACTGGCTTGATTTCTTCACATCGTAACCAGTGTTGTCATTAATTAAAGAGTTGGCAGATTCATTTTGTTTTTGTTGTTGTTTTCTGATATTGTTTTGTTTTTAAACTAAATTTCCATTTCTGGGGTGTTTGGTTGTTTTTTTTGGGGTATGCTAATCTAAAATTAAAGAGAGATAACTCACACACAAATTAGTTCATAGTTATCTCTGAGAGTTTAAGAATGAATTTGTAATTATTAGGTTGAATGACTTTAAAATTCAAAGCAAGTATGGTACTATTTCATTGATGTGAATCTTTCCTTTAATGGACTATTTTCAAAAACTTTTAAATTCCAAAGTTTCCATCTGTGAATTTCAGTTTAAAATATAACCCAATAACATTCAGAACAAAACATTTTGTTTTTAAGGGAACAACCATTTTACTTTTAACGAGGGGTGGAGGTGGGGGTGCAAAAAATAAACTTGACATCAGACCTTGCAGTTTTCTACAAGAAATTTGTGTACAATTTGAAGAAAAAGTATGGATTAACATGTCAAGTAAAAATTATCAGATTTTTGTTTTGTGTTTAAAAAAAATGTCTGGCCCAGGGGAAATGCCCCCCCTTTTTATCCCCCTAAAATTTAAAATTTGTGGTCCCTAAGCCTATTTTTAGATGAGACTTGCATCTATTATTTTTCTTTATAAAATACATAAAATGTGATTTTGTATATAAGAACTGTGTCCATCTATCTCTCAATATAATACATATGTATAAAATTGACCTCGATAAAACCTTTGATTATAATCAGAAGTCCCGCTGGGGTAATACCATGGCTGTTTTGAAACTTTATAATCCCCAGCATCCAGCTAATTATATTAATATCTGATAATGTGTCAAATCGTGACCATTGAACTAATACTGTTTTGACCAGCATGCTTCAGATGTTGATTAAATATTAATACAATAAAAATAGATTTTACCTTGCACAACCAAATAGACTGAAAATATAATATACTTTTAGTACAAAGGTGAACCAGCGTTATTTCTATCATATCATATCATATCAGATCAAGAAATCCTTCAATCTGTTCGTAGGTTTCTATATATGAAAACATGCCTTAAATTACTGTTGACCAATTTAATATATATTTTAATATACATTTTTTTTTATATATATATATTTGTATATGTTCATACATATTGCTATACTATTGTATTGTTGTATCTATCTATCAATCAAACAACTCTTTCCCCTTTATATGTGTATTTGTAGTTTATTTGCCCCTCGAGGGCCCTTGATTGGTTAATAGAATATTATTATTATTATCCTAGTCTTTATAATTCAAAGGATGACGATATGGGCGCAATTTCCAATTTGGAAAGTCGCCGTCAAAAACCATAAAAGTAGGAAGGTTAATAATATGTAATACCTTGATACTAGTGCAGTGATCAGAATAGACAGTGTTCGGTTAATACAGGTAAACTTGGTCCATCGTGGTCGTGATCGTATGGTAGTTGGATTTACAACTACCTATGCAATAAGTGTCTATCACCACTAACGTTGTAAGTCTGATTCCCGCACAGGCATGGTGTACTCGATACAACATTATGTGATAAAGTTTGTCAGTGACTTGCGGCAGGTCGATGGTTTTCTCCCAGCACTCCAGTTTCCTCCACTAATAAAACTGACCGCCACGATATAACTGAAATAGTTAAATGTGGTATTAAACACCATAAACCTAAACTTAACCTTTTCTCATTATTTTACTAATTGGAATGTTTAATTTCTTATAATATATGGTACACATACTATGTGATCCGAGCAAATGATATACAAATATCTTATAAATGTACACATGTTATATATTAAGATGCAGTTGGGGGATATTTATTGTAATAAATCAAACAGACATTAAGAAATACATTGACTACTTTTTGTTTTCTGCCATCATTACAAATGTTTCTATTTGCCAGGTTTAATGAATAATGTCCTATTAATATTATACCATCAAGCAGAATTCTTGAAGGGTTATGGTCTTCAAATATGAAATTATACAGAATATTAGAATATGATAGTCTAATTTAAAGTGCATAGCATGCTATGTTGAATATTTGTAATAAAAAAGTTTAAGGAGAGGTGTAATGGGGTAATACTTGAAAATTTGTGGGAACATCCATTTCAATCGAATGCGTAATAAGACAATCTCATATGTGAAGTTTGCTAATGAACTTAATTTTCGCAAGAATACGTTTTTTTATTGTTTATACCCCCGGTATATAGACCATTTGTACCTGTACATTTCTGGATTCGATTCTGAAATTTAACATTTTTTAAAGGAGTGATGTTCCTTACAGCGTGCAAAGTGATACTGATGTTCCTTACAATATCAATGGAAAGGACAAAGAATTTGTACAAAAATTTGATTATAGTTTTGTTATAATTTGTATGTAGACAATTGAATCTTGTAAAATAAAATAAAAAATCAGAGGATAGTTTGATAACAAAGGTGATATTCACAAGTTGATACAGCACGTAAATTGTGTACTGATTATAAAAAAAATATTTTGTATTTCATTAATAACCCTTATAAAAATGTATAATTTTAGAATCAAGTCGAAAATGTGCAAACACTTGACTTGAGTTAGCGTGGGGGCTATGGTATTTAATGCCACTTTCAACAATATTTCAGCTATATTGTGGCATTCAGTTTTATTTGTTGAGGAAACCATATAGGACTTGAAAAATTACAAATTCAATAAAGACATTACTAACATTTAATGTACTGAATGTCTCTAAGGAGAAATAAAAACTTAAATTTTTAATGTAATCACAAAATTCTTCTTGGATCAAAATTGAGCTGCAGACATTTATTTCATTAAAAATTAATGAGGAGAGCAGTTGTCTGGTCAATATAACATGTCTGTTGGGATGAATTGACCAATGGTCAGTTAATTATAATTTGTTTTGATTGACCACACATCATTTACATCCATGATAAGAAATTATGTGTAGTATTATAATATTTACTTCTATTCAGAAGAGTGTTTATAAAACTCCAAAAAAAAAAATAGTTTAACAGTATGATTCAATAAATAAAAAATAATGGGTTTTTTTTTGGGGGGGGGGGGTTTGATACTGAGGAATTCATCCTGCTTGTATCAATAGCGGTCATTAATAAGATATCTAATATGATTGTTGAAGTGGACAGGAGCATTCTGGGAATCATTAGAGACGTCTTCATTAAGATGTCAATAGAAATAGTTCTGTGGTTAACTCTAAGGATAAATGTCAACAGTGTCAATCGACTGACACACTCCGACAAACATTAAATATCCCTTAAATAAATGAAGTAGAAAATTAATATAGTCTATAAGAATAAAAATGGTATAACAGGACTCTAGACATTCTAATACAAGTATATAATGATGTTACAATCAAGGATATTGGTATTTATGTTCAATTAAAAATGTTATTTGTGAATAAGGTAGATTTTTCTCTGGTTATTAGGGACCCAAATGTACATTTTATCTTTTAAGGGGAGGGACTATGTTTTATCCCCCTGAATCATGTTGCCGTTATTTAATTCTTAGACTTGTAAATCAGATTATTTATTTTTTAAACTTTTCGAGTCAATTATTCTTTTCTATAAAAAAATTTGGACAAAGAATTTGGTTCAGAACAAAAAAAGTTAAATGGTCATTCCCTAAGAAAAAGGTGATATTCATATGCTATCAGATAATATCTCTCACCTCTACCCTTTTTTCTAAAGTTATCTTCAAAATATCTGTCAACTTTTGATCACTGACAATGTCTTGGAGAAGAAAACAGGAAATAGACACTCTTTATGATCAACTGAGGAAATAATTAAAGTTAGAAGAATAATAATTAAATGAAAGGTTAATTAAAGTCTTAATATTTTCATCATTGGAATTGCTTTTTACCAAAGTGTTAAGTGATTTGCGATAAGTTGATAAGAAGAGACAATTTAATATCTGCCCCTGTCAGGCTACTTGTTTCCCATGAGAACCTCCAAGACAGGAGAGCTCCACTAATAAGCCATGTTGTAATTGTGTTTTATGAGATGATTAGAATGGTTTGGAAGTCCTATGTCATGTAAGAGACAGTTGGCTGAGTGGCAAAAACGTCCCATGTTAGTTTGTGTTTTTAAAAAATATCTAAGCAGCTTGGTATCGTATCTGTTGAAGGTGTGAAGAGGCTTGACATTATGATCTATAGCATTTTAATTGATTATTTTAATTGCCTAATAAGTTCCTTTTTTCGTTGACAGGCAAATTGTATTATATCTCATGTGTATTTCTTCATCTCCAATAGATTTTCACACATATCTACAATTATAGAGAAATAAGTTAGACTTTAATATGAATGGTGAAATACGGCAATTTGCTGTCAAACTATGGGACAAAAACTACAAATTCTTATGTCTAAGACTCTTGTCAAGTTTGCATAATTCTATTACACAAAATTAAAGTCGGAAGGAGCCTTGACATAGCGGTATATTATTGGTTGTTAATCTTCCTGCTTTAACCATAAAAATAGATTTACTGTTGGAAATAAAAATGAACTCTGTAACAAATGATATGAACGACTTTCCTAAAAATAGAGTAATATTTACCACAATGAGAGGAGCATACTTTAAATTAAATTAATTTTGTGGTGTTGATTTTGAACGGAATTTTTATTTACACAGTTTTGCAAAACTATAATGCAGAACAACAAGACAACATGAATAATCACAAAAAACAGGGAGTGCTCTGGAATGGTATATTTACTATAAGAATCTCCTGTACCATTATTGGCACCCATTATGACATCCCAATACTAATAAGAAAAATTCCATGAATTATACAGTCAAAATTTGTGACAAAGTCAAATGGACCATTGAATTCACTTCTAAATGACAGAGGATTCTAGTTATCTGAGATAAATTAAGCTCAGTCCTCACGATGAGCACTTGTCCTCCGGCCCAAGACCAGTAAAACTTTGTTTCAACCAGTAATTTTTTCAGTTTTTATCTAGAACGATATAAAAATAATTTCAAGAATTTGATTCGGACCAGTAAATTCAAATTTTTATTTCGAGGACTGTAAGCTGAAGGCAGACTGACTGCAAACAGACAAAAATTTTAGTTTGAGATAATAAGATTTAACTACAAAGTGTAGTTAACTTTCCTTAGAAAATTTTTTATTTTAAACAAAACATTAACAAAGTTAACAAAGTCGGAGTTGTAATTCCTTAATCTCTTTATTACACTTCTCATTTGTTACATTTGGTAAATTCTACAAATAAAGTCTTGTAGCACTAAATAATACATTTATTTTGTAAAAGTTCAAAATCGTTAAGAGCTACCAACTAAAATTTTTTGTTAATTAATTCTTTTCTAAGATCAAGATGATGATGATGATTATATAATCTGTTTTTATTGCATAGCCAAAAAAATATATCTCATTAAATGGGCAGTTTTTTTTGTAATTATCTGAATGGTCTCATCCCGTTTCAGCCACAAATTAGATTTATATTCACGTTAATATACCTTGGATATGACGCTAAGACGATTATTGATCATGGAATATTAGTTTGATTTGATTAAGAAATCATTTGATCATTGGTTAATTCAATTGAATTGTGTCGTACTTAACAGGTCGTCCGATAAGTCGAAAAATTTTGGCGTAATAACGGGATAAGGTGTTTGATGTCCGATCGGAAAAGAAATGATGACACCTTAGACTTAGTTTAGTCTTGCAATAAATATCCATTTGGACTGACGGTTTCGTCTTTATGTCAGATCAATGTTAATTTTTTCTTATTTAACATGAAAGGTGAATTGGTCGTTGCTAATATTGTAACCTCCTTTTCATACGCAGTCTCTTCAGTGTAATTTTGCATTGTGAGTAAATTAAATAACAATTCTTTAAGTAGGAACAATAAAAAGAAGTCTGTCTCTAAATTAAATCTTTAATTAATGGTAGTTTCTTTAGACGAAAAGTTAGAAAACGTTGAAAAAAAGCATCCAGGAATTTGAAATTTGAAAAACAAAAAAGCACAATTATTATGTTTCAAATTTTAAAGTAGACAGCTATTGACAATTAACTTCTTAAATGTAAACGTTTTATTGCCAGTTAGTTTTTAAGTTTCCTTTTTTTTCTTGAACAATACATAAAGTGAAATGTAATCAGAAATTGTTTGAAGAATAAGACAAGTGCAAATAAAATTAAATTAAGAAAAAACAATTGAGAGTCAGTAAAGTGATTGTTGTTTAACACATAGTAATACATTTTTCGGCTATATCAGGGGGAGAACCAATTTTACATTTTTGATGAGATGATGTGTACTTTATGGATGGATGGATCTGGATTTTTTTTTTATGGTGCTAACTAACTGAAAAAAAACATACTTATGCCACTCCACTCCTACACATTATCTAGAAACTGAACAAACAAGCCTCTTTGCTCTTACTCCTTAATGGCTCATGCTTTGTGGAAAATCAACAAATGCAAGTTTTATTTTGTTGAATTGACCCAACAATAAGGAGGTAAATCCCTTTTTTTCTCTTTAGATGCAAGTATTCTTCTCACCATTGAAGCAGTTAGATAAAACTAAAAGATAAAAAGTAAACAATATTGTAATTTTATAATGTCCTTGAAGAAATGTTAAGTACAAAATTAAATGGTGAATAAAATGTGTAACTAGTGATGGTAAAATATTCCACCAATATCAACAAAACCAACAACCACTTCTCACGCTAACTAGTGATGGTAAAATATTCCACCAATATCAACAAAACCAACAACCACCTCTCACGCTAACTAGTAATGGTCAAATATTCCACCAATATCAACAAAACCAACAACCACCTCTCACGCTAACTAATGATGGTAAAATATTCCACCAATATCAACAAAACCAACAACCACCTCTCACGCTAACTAATGATGGTAAAATATTCCACCAATATCAACAAAACCAACAACCACCTCTCACACTAACTAGTGATGGTAAAATATTCCACCAATATCAACAAAACCAACAACCACCTCTCACGCTAACTCGTTGAACATAAAAAAGACCACAACATTTCATAATGATTTTTTTCTCCAATTTTTATTTTCTTAAAAAAAGATATTAGTTTAATATATGAAATATCTAAGATCATTTTCCTCAAAACAGTTTTGAAATATGTGTTGATTTGTACTACAGATAAAGTTTGTCGGTGGTTTTCCTCCACCAATAAAACTGACCGCCACGACATAGCTGAAATATTGTTGACAGTGATGTTAAACACCATAAACCCAAAAACCCTGTACAACGGTATAAAGCAAGAATATTTTTCAGTGCAACAGACAATGTGTATCAAACATCTTTAATGTTGATATTAATTTTCTTTCCCCCAATGGAAGACTACTTTTTAAATTTATTTTCTTTGACGGACACTATATATAAAAACCATTGACAAAAAGACTCCGATATTTTTCCGTAAAAGGAGAACGAGTCAGTAAATGGTGTTTAATCATGGATTCCTTATCTGGTCACTATATTGATACAATTACCAAAGATTAATTCAGCTATTATCCCAGTGTAACAGGGCATCAATTATAAAACTCTCCAGGGATATCATCTTCTGAAATTTTCCCTACAATAAGGAACAGTTTTGTCACCTTTCTAAAGTATTCTCTGATAGAATAGCGAACATCAGATGATATCAGAAACAATGGGGGCAGAAAATAAAGTGTAGCATACTGTTCAAATCTAATATAACAGGATAAATAATATCATACCGTGCAATATTGGTCCTAACACTTTCAGGATTTTTTTAATCATTTGAGTAGGATAAATTTCAATATTGAACAGGGTGATATTGGGGTGATAAAGCTAGCTGACAGAGTATGAAAAAAGAGAATTGCTTTTTTCTTTTTTATTAGCAAAAAATCTTGATTGCAATCTTTCTTTTTTTTTTTTTAGGAAGTTTGAATTTAACAGTAAAGCATTTATTTCCAAATAGGGATAGGGTTCTTGATGAAGGTTATTCTAGAAATGCATCTTTTACACTAAATTACAAAAAATGAAGATATCTGTGTTTTATTATTTAAACTAATATTGTGTAGTATTGTTTGTCTTTTTTGTCTTTTTTTTTTTTTGTGCTTTTATTGCAAAGTTTAAAAATCTTTGGAAAAAAATTCATCAATTTAATACAGTTAATTGTGAAAAAATATAAATAAGCTAAACAAGTTTTGTTTCTTCTTAGTTATGCCCCTTTAAATAATACCCATATAGCCCAGTACAGTGGTGAGGAACTTTCAGTGAACTCTTTTGATTGATTGCATGTTGATAAAAGAAATAGAAACTTCATCTGTAAGTAAATTTTCTACATAAATGTTTATTTAATTTGATATAAAGGTTTTGACAGGCATTAAGAGTTTATTTTTACAATTTTATGTAAATTGGAATCCAATTTCCATTAATACCTTACAATCTAACCATAAAATCAGGGAAGATTATTAAAGAAGTGTGGCTAGAATTAACTTATCTTATCTAAATAACTTTACTGTTTCCTCTAAGAAGTCAGCACAATATTGTATTTCAATAGATACAAATCAGCAAAATGTCATTTATTTTATACTATTAAAAATGCTACTTTAATATTTTGTTTTGCAGAATAATGAAAGATAACTTCCAATCTTTCAATTTACTGATGCCACGATATAGCTGAAATGCTGCTTAAGTTGACGCTAAACACCAATCAATCAAGCAATCAATTCAATTTATTGATATGAGGGCGAGTGTTTATAAAAAGTCATAGCATGGTGCCTGTCAAATAAAAAGAGTAAATATTGAAAGAACAATAACTTTCAATGTTTTTTTTTTAATTATATGCATTTCGTTTCATTCAGCGTACTCAAAATGTTCTTATTATTTAATTATACTCTGTGCTGCTGCTGAATGGCATAAACAAAAACATCACCAAAATGATTAAAAATATAAAAAATCAACAAACAAAAATACATATGGGTGTCTGAATCACAAAATTTTATTTACTTAATCATCGTGATCTTAATGTATTTCATAATTACGAAAAAAATTAAACTTTAAGGTTAAACCTATTGACACAGGGCTTTCATAGCCACATTTTGACTTGATGTAGATCTAACTGCTCTTTTGTAAGTGTGGTTTAACTGAAGCTTTCACTAGATTTGTTTAAAGATAAAATTGACACTTTTTAGATATTAACCCAGATAACCAAAAAACTTTCAATAATTGGAGATATTAACCACTGATATCTTGGAATATTATGTTATTTTCAATTTGAACAGAACGTGAAACATACCATGCTGGCAGAATCAATTTCGTGATGTCAAAACATGAAATTTACTTATTTAGTTTATTAAGCTTGAATGATTATTGAATTGATGAAATATTCATTTTAATCTATTGCAGATTACCGTAAACAATTTCAAATATGATTTAATTTCTTTTATGGACATTAAGTGAGAAAAATATGTATTCTTCTCAACTTTTAGGAATTTAATTGGTGAAGTATGAACAAATTTCTGGGTTACATTTCTCATGCATGATGTAGTGCAACTAATAAAATGCATGAAAAAGACAGAAAAAAACCTTTCGATTTCAAATATGATTCAATATTTTTAGGACATTAAGTGAAAAAATATGTATTCTTAACTAACTCTTAGCAATTTCAATTAGTGCAGTATGAAAAAAAATTCTGGGTTATATTTATTACTCATGCATGATGTACAATGTAGTCAACTAATAAAATGCATGAAAAAGAAACAAAAACTTTTGATGGACAAAGGGAGAGAACCCATCATTAATTGTATCCTTCAAATTCTTATTCAGCATACCAGGAGGATATTACAAGTATTAGCTGGTGAAAATTGATGACATTGTTTATAGAATCGGTATATTATGGAAATGACAGATGAATTGGCGGGTTTTTAAAGTCCCATGATAGCTTGTATAAATTACATGTTTGATATTGATCCTATTGTTCAATTTGATTCCAACGATTAGCCAATTATTCTGGGAGATTGTGTTAATAATGTCCATCTTAATGATATTGATACAAATATCACAATTAATTTACCATTCCCAGCGGTAAAGCCTGCCTTATGTTTATGGCGATTTATTCTTTATAGATTTTTTTTCTCTCTGTATAATGATGGCAACAGGGATAATGGTTCAAGTCATGCTCTCTATACTTGTAAGCAAACAAACAAACAAATGTTAGTTTTGTGTGTTCTAGATTGCTTCACAAATATCATATGTTTTTGTTATTATTAATAAAAAAAAAAGTATTAGTATCGGTATTTCAAATTTTATGAAATCTTTCTAGCAGAAATCAGAAATATAACAATTCATGAGTCAAAATGAAGAATATGTACATATTGTTTTAACTGAGATACAATATGTTCAAGCTGAACTTTAATTTTGTTGTTGTTGTGCAATACATATGAATAGCATGTTTTTACAAAGCTAAACAAAAAAAGAAGACAAATATTGTTTAAAAAAATAAACTGTCCTGAAAAATTTAAAGAAAAAAACTATATTTTATAGTACAGTCAAACCTGTATTAAGAGGTCATCTTAGAAACAAAGAAAAAATGGCCTTATAAGACAAGTGACTTCTTAAAAGAGGTTAAATTCATATGAAATTTTCTATGATTGGACAAGAAAAAGATGACATTTTAATACAGGTGACTGCTTAATAGAGGTGACCACATGGGAAGGTTTGACTGTATTTATTTTAAACAATGCAAACTGTTGGTTTTGGAAGACTATGTGAACATAAAAAATCTTGCCATATAGGTTTGTGTATGATAAGAATATATAAGTACTGGCTTGATCTAATGTAATATGGGTTAATTTCTTAATAATACAAAGTCTATCCCTTCATACCAATAGTCCTATAAAATCTGAATTATTCATTAATTATCGTTGATTATACTTTACTGTTATTTTCTTAATCATAAAACCTTGAAGTAAGTTTATTGCATAATCATGAATAATTAACAGCGCAACGGATGGTATCGCTTTATTTTGTCTTAATAAGTAAATTTATAATTTTCTTTCCTTTTAATGATTTTTAGATTATTTTCTTTTATGGAAATTATCTCGGTGATAGAATTATACATTGAAATTAATAATTAATTATTTTGCTTGATTTTTTCTTGACTTTAAAATATAAGTCCGTAGTTTTAATTGTATTTTATATCTGTTAATGATTTGGGATAGTTGAAAGTCATCTCCGCTTAATAAGCACAAATGAAAATTATTCAGGTTAATTAAGGAATCTAATAGAATATGACTTTAAACATTCCGTTTTATATTAAAACCATGCTCCCTTGATAAAGACAGCTGGGGATGTCAATTTCTGTGTGCATCGAATTGTAGCAGGTCATACTATGATCCAAATTAATTTACGATTTATATTTAATAACCTTAATTGAGTTGAATAAGTTAAGAAAATATAATTTAAATCGTGTTATTAATCAGCAAAAGGAATTGATTACGTAAATAATTGAAATTTTTTCGCATTCCAGATATCCAAGTTTCTAGATATAGTATTAATACTAATTTTCCTCAGTTTAGAAATCTATCTTTTTGCAGAATTTATTATTATAAGTATTATATTTCTATGAAGGAAAAATATAGAATAAAAATGTAGATATCAAATTTAATACGCACAATGCTTTTCTGAAATCAAAAGATTGGAAAGCCAAATAATTTGTTTTGGGAGCAAGAAGACCAAAGGGCCTAAACAGATTAGCCAAAATCAGCTCAGATCACCTATGTCTGAGGGAGGAAAACATTAGAAAAAATGGAAAAATTGCTTGAAAGGAAAAATATAAACAAATACTGCTTTTTGATATATATATCTATTTTTGTTTATCAACCACTCCAGTACCTACAAATTTCCTGGGTTTACATCAATGCATGGCAATCCCCATTTATGAATGGTTAAATAATTTTCTCCTGTGTCACAATTTTACCACCAATGGCTTATTGTTTGTAAACTGGTTCAGGACCAGATCTGAAATACTGTATTCATTTGATGTTAAGCAACAATCAATCACTCAATATTCATTTCCTTATTTCATTTTTCCTGCTATAAATAAGAGACAAATAGTGTCTCTGAACAAAGTAAAAAAGTAAACCTGGATGTTATTAGAGGATAAAATTTCTGCCAAAGCATTATTTGTTCTGACTGGAACAAATATTACATTGTACAGTGAAACCTGTCTAAACCGAACCCTGAGTAAACCGAAAACATGTATAAACCAGACACACTTTACAGTCCTGTCTACTAAATGTCTATTTAATTTGAACCTGTGTAAACCAAACACCTGTCTAAACTGAACAAATTCTGCAGTCCCAAAGGGATTCGGTTTAGACAGGTTTTACTGTATCTAGTCTTCTCCCATTATTACGGCCGTTTTAACCCCGCTGAACCAGTGGTGGAAAAATATGTAATCCTCTAGAGGATTAAAATGTCTCGTGCCTTTCCCCGCATTTGACTTGTTTGACGACTTTTGAAATAAAATTTGTGTTAAATAATGGGAGAAACAAATTCTCTTTCAGTTGCCCATATGGGTTACGATATTTTTTATCTCTCTTGAGTTGAGAAATATCTTAGCCCACGGGCAACTGAAGGAGAATCTATATCTACAGAAAAAATATTACAACTTATTATTGACAGAATAACAGTCTGTGCCAAAAACATTTTGACAAACTAGCCCGAACAGCATTTTAGAAGAATTTTTTCTATATGATTAAGCCAATTTTACTATCACAAACCAATTTTTACTAGACTGGCACTTAGGACTAGTGGTATTTGGTGCAGACGGGAATAAACAGTATATAAAATATATTTTCCTCAAGGAAGACATAATGACTGAATAATGAAAATTACAATTTTTTTTAAAAGTTTTGAGATTGATTATCAACAATAACTATAAATTTACAATATAAACCTTTCTTTTTACAGGAACTCCAGTCAACAGAATCCCCATAATGGCCAAGCAGACACTTGATCTGTATGAGCTGTTCAGATTAGTTGTATCTAAAGGAGGTTTGGTAGAGGTCATCAACAAGAAATTGTGGAGGGAAATAACCAAAGGACTTAATTTACCGTCATCTATTACCAGTGCTGCGTTTACTCTCAGAACACAGTAAGATGCCATTACATAATACAGTAGCCCCTCCCTCTTATAAAGCCACTCCCTTCTGTACTGAAAAGTCTCTCTCTTTCTTTATCTCTCTCTCCAGCAATATTTTACTATCTCTGTGCATCTGAAATCTGGCCTGATATAAGGGGTGGCCTATCAGAGGGGTACTACTGTAGCTGTTTTTTTTTTTTTTTAATAAATACATGTATTGCAATTATTTTATACCAAGTAACTAACATTGATTAAAAATGCATATGAATGGTTATCAACTACAATCATATTCATATTTTGAATTTTTTATTGTGATAAATTTATTAATATATCTAAAATATTATTCCCTTTATGTTAAGCACAAATAAATTAATCAATCAATTCATAAAAAAAAATTCTAATCTTTATCACCAACATTGTTATAGTTTTTGTTAATTTGGTTTACCATAATAAAAAATGTGAAAATTTCTCAAATAAAAATGTATCCTTGATTTTATAGATACATGAAATATTTATACCCATACGAGTGTGAAAAATTGAAGTTAAGTTCCCCACAGGAATTGCAGGCAGCCATTGATGGAAATCGTCGAGAGGGAAGACGTTCTAGCTATGGTTACGATCTGTCTCCAGGTCCAACCCTGATTCCTACAGCACATCACCCTGCCCTAAATGGTGGTCTAATGAATGGAAAATTTGGACCAGGGTCATCAGGTAGGTTCAGATTTAGACCTTATTAGACCATTCGATAATCGGTATTCTCCCCATGTTTCGGCTAATGTCATTCCAAAATTAGAACTTAGAAGCATCACAATCGGCCCAAATCACATTTTCGTAAATTTTGACAGTTTTGAAAATGAATGGCATTGTTATACTTAAGTCTGGGAGAATACTGTTTAAATATAGACAGCTAGGAAAATCTGAAATAGGAGTAAGATATTTTTGATAAGGGAAGATAATATTTTTAGAGCAGATTTCAAGAAATTTGACAATTGGTGACAAGAATTCATAGAGGAGTGAATATAGACACTGAAACTGTGAAATATGCGATCTTGATCAAATTCATTTCACTTACTGTATGATTAATATCTATATTATAAGTATGAATATGCTGATTTCGTATTGAACTAACATTATTAAAATTAAAAATGTAGATATCAAATTTAGTGCGCAGGACATGTTTATGGAATAACCTTCATCAGGTATACTCAAAATAGAAAGGTTGGAAGGCCAAATAATTTACAGTTTTGGGAGCAATAAAAGCAAGGGCCTAAACAGAATCGTTAAAATCAGATAAGGTCACCTATACCTGAGGGAGGAGAATCTTAGTCACCTATGTCTGAGGGAGGAGAATCTTAGTCACCTATGTCTGAGGGAGGAGAATCTTAGTTTTATCTAAGGTCACCTATGTCTGAGGGAGGAGAATCTTAGTTTTATCTAAGGTCACCTATGTCTGAGGGAGGAGAATCTTAGTTTTATTAATAATTACATTATTTAGCAACTGTAAAATTCAGTAATAAATATATCTACCAATATAACTGTACTGATATAATTTCACACAAATTGACGAATTTTCACCTTACACGAAAGGATATGGATGTAAATATACACTGAAGAAGATCTTATTTACCACAAAATGGGAACAAATTAATGTACCAAATTACTGATACACCTATTACTGTTTTTCAATTACATAATTTGATAACAAATATTTAAAAAAAACTTGTATATATATTGTGTTACAAATGTGGGAGGTATTCGAGGGCTGACAAAAAGCAAAACATACAAACATTGCTCAAATTCATACTAAAGTCTATAGAATAAAGAATAAAAGGAATTTTTAATTGGAAGCTTCTGATTTTGGTTTTGTTATTCCATTCAGATCGCCGTTCACCACTAACTAGTTTACAAAGACTTTGGCAATTACAGGCTCAACAATTAGGTAAGCATACCTTGTCAAAAATCACAAGAACCAATTTACAAAGGGCCAAACAATGCTGTATATACCAAATATATATATAAAGATTCTCAAATTCTTAATTCTTAAATGACATTCAGTGTATTGGAATTTTTAAACAATTCTCAAATTCTTAATTCTTAAATGGCATTCAATTTGATTGTTCAAACCTGATTATATTTTTAGGATTGAAACAGTAACAAAATATTTTAGAAAACATCATCAATATTTAGCTATATTTTTATTATCGCTAGTTTGAAACAGCACTTTTTCCTTTTGTAAAATTGGTGGCTTTTTTTAAGATAAGACTTAAGTTAAAAATCAGATTTTTAGTTTGAGTATTATGCAAATGCTCCCACTCAAACTTGAGTCTAATTTTTAACTTAAATCCTTTACAAATTAACATTTTAGCTTTACTATCTTTCTTTAATTTCAGATGGCAAGGTTTTACATTCTATTTTATTATTCCTTTCCAGATCGTCAGTCACCAATGGCCAGTTTACAAAGACTTTGGCAAATTCAAGCTCAGCAGCTAGGTTAGCATCTCAAATGACCGACATTATATATTTATTCTATATATAAACTCCACGATATAACTGAAATATTGTTGAAAGTGGCATTAAACACCATAATCCTAACCCATATATCTAAAAACTCTATATAGATAATTATATGAGTTTTTTTTTAATTTAAAAAAAAATTACTTTTATTTATTTATTTATTATAATAAAAATGATCCAACCATTGTCAAAACTTTGGCATGTTGGCTTTTGACCTATTTAGGTGATGCATGCCGTGATTTAATAGAAAATGAAAGTGACATGTTTCGTGATGAAAGTCCCCCTCTATGATTTTGTTGTCTGTCATATAAAATCTACGATTAATTAAACGATTTGATAAAAAAGTCAACAAGTACATTATGTTGTTCACAGCTAGTTAATTTGCCAATAGCATGATCATACAACATCATTCAAAAAGCTTCTCAAACTTATCTTATGGCAAATCTTATTTCCGTTAATTGTCAAGAATTATATATCTGGATGGTTGTGAATTGAAATTAAAAAGCAAGACAAATTATGTCCCGTGATTAAATATCGTGATTAAATATCGTCAATGATAATAATATATGTATAAATCTAATGATGAATCGGAGAGTTCAAGATGAGAGTTTATAATTCAAGAAATTATTTAAACACAGTAATTTTATATGCTCTTCACGTTCTTAACACTCTCAATTAGTCAGTGTCAAACAAAGGTTTAATAACATTGATCAGGTTACATCTGGAACTTGTATGTTTAATACGTTTATGCTTTGGATGTTTACGAGTTTAATACTTTAATCATGCACACAGTCAATTGGAGAAATCTTGAACTAATCCTTTGAATATTACAAATAAGCATTGATAATTACACCCTCCGATCCAAACACTAGGGACAAGATGTCTAGCAGGGAGTCGACTTTAAAAAATAGGCTGTGTTTGACCCGTGGCTGGTTCATTACACATCCATTGTATGTTAATAACTTGATATCGTGTTAAGGGCTTTGAAAAACCATTTATCACATAGCGCTTGAAGAGGCAAACATTTGTTCGGAAAAAGATACAATAAAATACTGCTCTGAAACATCCTCTGCCGACAAAAGAAAATTTAAATCGATCATTGATATGACTGATGCAATTTATCAATAGCTGAATTTAATTTCTAAACATTATATTTGTTTTGAGGAGTGTTTGTAAATCAGTCAGATTTATAGTTATTGGTTTTTTAGCAAATTCTTACGGAAGAAAAATATTATGTCTTTGTACTTAAATATAGAACATGTATTAATTGTTACGTCTTTGTACTTAAATATAGAACATGTATTAATTGCTACCTTGGATATTTGACTGCTTTGTTTTAAAGATATTTTTTCTGATTTATTTTTTAGCGGAAAATTAATTTCATTTTTCATTTGCACTGTTCTGGAAAATGATATGCTTTTTTTTAGTAAACAATTCAGCATCTTTATATTCAGTATTGAAGGAAAAGTTTTAAAGAAATTGAAGAAGAAAACAAAAATTGAATTTCACTTGTAATTATATCCAAATATATCAAATTGCTTTAAAAGTATATAAAAAAAGTCTTTAAATTAATTGTGTTGAATTTACCACAAATTGGAACAAATCTGATGTACAGAATTACTGATACAGCTATTACTGTTTTTCAATTACATATATATTTACTCTATAAGACTATTTGTTCTGTATTACAAGATAACTGCATAAAATATATCAATTGAAAAATGATACAAGTACTGTCTCATGTTTCTCTGAAGATAATTTTATTGATTTTAAATTTAAAATATAATTTTTTGAAAATAAAATAAACAGGTGTTCCTGATAAAAATTGTATGATTATCACCAGTATATCATGGATTATATCCTTCTATATCCTGTATATCAACACAATTTTTTAATTATTTTTTTTATTGAGTTATAATTGCATCCTGATAAAAGAATCGTTGCAAAAGGAACAGCTTGGTACCAGAAAATTCTTCTAATTTAATTGCCCAGTTTAATTCACTTTATATGGTATAATAATGAATTGATTTCTGGTGTTCATCAAAGCTTGGTACAAAAATCACTAGATGAAGATTTGATGTAATTTTCTTCATGAAATAATAAAAATATTAAATCAAAATTCCCTTGCACTGTAGTCTCCAAAATGAATCAGTTTCTTGAACATTTAAAATGTGGTTTAGACAGACTTTGAACATGTGTGTGTAGAAAATGAAAAGAAACAATACTGAATCATCTGGCCTTGATTTCATTTTTTTTTTAAACTTGTTAATATTTTTCTTAAGTACAATTTTCAGAGGGAAAAAAATCCACAAAGATAATTATTACCTCCCGAAAAAGGATCTTAATTCGTTTGCATGTTTGTTTCTTTAGATATTGCTTAAAACTTAAATGCAAAATATCTACATGTGGATCAGTGATAGCTGAAAACAAATCTTCTGTACGGTAATGGGATATTTTGGAAATTCTTTAATTTAAATACTACTGGTAATTCAATTCTTTTTCCAAATCAGGAAAATAATAAGATAAATGCTCAATATTCTTTGAGTCTATAACGAAATCATATTCTGACGTTCACACACTTTACACTCTGGGATGATCCTGGTTAGAAATTAAAATAACTGAAATCAGTGAAAAATAGCTGAACCCTTCTAACACCCCCTTTCAAAATGGTCATTTTTTACCTATTCTGACCGTGTCCAGGAACTTTCGGAAGACAATTTTCAAAGGAAAATAGCTGAATTCAGTTAAATAACTGAAAAAAATCATCCCTGCTCACACTTAAAAAAAAAACAATTTAGACTTATCCTTGATAAAGGCCTGATGGCCAAAACATTTTTAATTTTAAAGTCTTAACAAATTTTCAGTGGTTCAAAATGATTTATTTCTATTTGCAGCAGCAGGTGAGGAAGAAGATAGTATGCCCCCTGCACATCCACACCACAGAAGTCTTGCTGAACATTTCACAGAGAGAGATGCCATTGCTATGGAAGCTGCCTCTCGTGTTATGGAACATGCCACAAGGAAAATGGAAGAAGCTTCACGGGCAGCTGCAATGGCAGTTGAAGAACCACCACGTAAACGGTTACTTACATCAGAAGAAGAACGTCTCATTTCACATGTGGGCATGCCCAGCACACATATAAAAATCACAAGCAGAAGTACGTTTTCAAGTAAAAATTGTAATGAAATATTGAGAAATATCTTTTTTTTTTTATTGATCTGCCATAATATGATATTTTAAATCATTGTTTATTAGATAAATTGAATTTGTTTTTATAATTTTCATGTGGAGGTCAAATCTAACAGAACACAAAGGTTAAATAGGACGACATAAAAATAAAACTGACCGATTTCTTGTCTTTGAAATTTGCATAGTTGCGCATTAGTATTTGAAGTGCTAAATGAGTTTTGTATAAAAGTGTATGATATTGTTGTACAATATTAAACAGAAAATTACCATTTTCCTGATATTTCATAGTATTATATCAAATTTATTCTTTTTGATGTTCATTTTTCATCAAATAGTAAAAAAGACAATAAAAATAAAATCTCATTATCCGGTGACAAATGAAATGAATATCGGTGCCTTTTGCCGAACAGAAATGTATTTCTCTAACTTTTTAACTTCTCTAGTCTGTTAAAACTTCAAATACAACCATTAATGTCTTGTGTCATTGGGAAGGGGGTGTGTCCATGTGGTAAAACTGTTATGGAAAAAAAAGACTCCATAGAATGGTACAACGATCGTGAATGGGTTTGAGATTATTTTTGACAAGTGAATTACCTTTTTGATGTCTCATTTGCCATTCAAACCTAATTGATACATTTAATATAACGGTGAATTAAACTGAGGCCAAAATTTGGGTTTTTGGTTCTTTGATCGTTAAACGCGGAGACAATTTTCATGCCTGTTTAACTGCTTATTTCATGTTTCTTAATTTTATAGCTTTTAACCAGGAGATTGAAAAATATTAAGATTTCAATTTATTATTTTTGAATAAATTAATGTTTTTATAAAATTATTGAAATATATATATCAAAGGAGCATAAAAAAACCTACTTGTTATCAAATTACCATGGCTTTTTGATTCTAATGAATACAAATTCTATAATAATACAACAAGCAGTTTATAAAAATTTTTGATGCCCCTTTTTCAAACAAAGTCTTCAAAGCATTGAGTCTATTTAGAAGCATTTAATGGTTAGTATTTCAATACTCTTAAACATGATTCCGTCAAATTGGGAGAAGTCATTTCAAATTTAAATTGATTTTTAATCTAACATGGCTTATTAACATAATGTAATATATTCCACGCTGAATGAAATTTGTTTGAAAAATTTATAAGATAACATTTACTCTCAAATGTTGGTAATGACAAAATAATATGCTGAACTCCGTAGAGAAGTGTTCCTGTATTTTTTCCTTACATCATATTTTTAAGTGCAAGTACATTTATTTTGAATTTATATATAGTACATTAAGTTAAATTAAGAATATATAGATATTGGTAGGTATATATACATGCGATAACAAAGTACATGTATATTTCAAAGGAAAAAAGGGGAGTTCTATTTTTCTCATTTGCCTATTTTGACTTTATATCTACAAATGAAGAGCTATTTGATGAGAAATTTTAATCTAGTCCAAAACCTCATTATATTATCATAATTTATTTACAAGAAGTTAGAGATTATGATTGGATTTTGTGATATTGAAAAAGGGAGAAAATCTTGAAATTAAAACTCGCAGTAACTCGATCAAGAAATACATTTGAGATAAAGAGAATGAAAAAAGTATTACTCACAGTAACTCAAGTAGCAAATATGAGATGGAGAGATTTTAAAAAATAATTTCCTCAAAATGTTTTGCCTAATATTATTTATGTATTTGAAATATTTGAAATGATAGGCATTGTTAAAAAATGTAAAAATTTTGTTTTTTGTTTTAAAAGGAAATTAAAAAAAAATAAAATAAAGTTGCCATTTTGTAAATTGACAAATAAAACATGTCTTAATATAGACAAACTGTTTTAAAATGTTTAGATAATAAAATATTTTATCTGATAATTTAAATTATGAAAAGAGCTATTGAGATATGCCTTTGTGATACACACCTATTAATAATTAAAGAAGTTTCAGCTGATAAGAAGACTTATCATCCTTCCCTCCGGCTATATCTACCTGCTGGCTCTATAAGCAAAACTCGTATCAAAGTCCGCGTGAGCTGAGCAGGACATATCAACAGTCAGCAGGAGTTATCACCAAATTCTCCTAACATTTAAACGATAATTCCTGTGAAGATGGCAATAATAAATAAAATTCATCTACACCATTAGCTAGCTAACATTATTTTTTTAAAACATATATCAAATTAAGAACTGTCGTGTCAGAAATATCAACAAACATCCTACAAAAATGTACTTTACACAATTCTTGATAACCTCTCCTCAGACGTCATAATTTTTTACGTCATAAAGGAGGTTGTGACCTTCATGTTTTCTAAACCGGAACGGCATTGGTAAGCAAAACCTTTAATGAAAATGGGTGACTTTGATGTTTGTAATAAACAAAAAATGAATATCGCCATTAAAGGGAAAATCCAACAATCTTAACATTTATATAAACCTGTAAAAATGAATGGTATATTTTGCAAACTACTTATGAACTACGGTTTTGTGGAAGCGTATTTTGAATATTTTGAATCATGTAATTTTTCACGCGAAAAATACAAATATAGATGTATCCG